>JABWIB010003126.1:34042-50257 GCA_016617825.1 Platyplectrum ornatum | reverse complement strand
TATTCCCATCAACACACTGTGCTATACTTCACACTGCACCCGATCATCATCTGTATTCCCATCAACACACTGTGCTCTCCTTCACACTGCACCCACCTTTACATTCTGCTTCTGCAGGAAGAGAGGTTGCACTCAGCTGACAGCATAGCACAGCCTCTCTTACTGTAATTCCTGTGCATTGACTGGCACTGGTCTCATAGAGGAGCTGGAAGAGGAGGAGTTGCAGAGATAAGGAATGTGTTGTCAGAGTAGTACAAACTCTCTCTTTGCGATCCTTATGCACTTACCACTGACCAGTGTTATCATTCTAGCTAAACTGCATTGTATGTAAAACCATAGGCTGGTTTACAATATATACGCATGTATAATGGTGTCATACAGAACCATTATACAGCCCTGTATGCCCACAGTGCAATAACACCCGATGGATGGAAATCCAATTTCATGAGAACCAGATGCACATACCTCCTAAAATCCATATGAGTTTTCTGATGTGTATGTCCCAGAGTGATGGCAATTTATAATTCACCAGGCCTTGCCTAGAAATAGTTTGCATTTGCACCCTTCAATTAGATTGGATGGCTAAAGGTGTCAGCTAACTTCTGATATGAATAAGGAGAATAAGAATTTCAGAAGACAATAAACCTCAATGATGAATTTGCACCAAAATGTACTTATGAGGTGAAACCCCTTTAAAACCCCCTTAACAATGTGACATAGTTAGGCTTACGTATGCAAGTCACACAAGAGACTAACAGTAATTATGACTACAAAGCCATCAAGATATATTCCAGCTCGTTCTCTCAGATCCCCCCAAAATTTCCAGCTCTCTTCTACACTAAACTAATGCACTGATTTCTGATTACAGGACTTCTCCCAGGCTGCACCCACCCTCTGAATTCACGTTCCTTGCACATTAAGACTAAATGAGTTCAGGCAGGCTGTCGGCAGCGACTGGTATGCCAGTACAGGGTGCCGGGCCACTGCCAGGGGTTGGGGGGACGGCCAGGCCCGGCACTGTAGGACCAGTTGTTCCCCCCTGATGGCGGCCCTGCTTAGTTCTGCTACTAACTCTGCTGTGTGACTGGATCATAAAGAGCACTGAGCACTTACACCTACTTACACCTATAGCATTTACACATATGTATCAATCTCAAATATCCTATAGAGTATAAGATTATGGGCAGGGCCGCCTTCCACCCATTCTCTCTATTACCCACCAGTCATGCATTATTGATTTTTGAAATTGTAGTGATACGTAACCTGATGGCACTATAAAAAAAAACTATAAGATAAATTGTTCCAATCTAAAGATTTTTCAAGAGTGTAAAATGAATGTTAGTGTTTGCATGCAGGAGAATACTTTATTTTTTAATTTTGCACAAAGATACTGACCAGTGTTACTGTTGCACTGTTATTAGACTTGGGCTAGGAATCATCATCTCTCAACTCTAATACTGATTGCAATGAATTCAATTTGCCTCCCCTGCAATTAAACATGGTTTTGCCCACTCTTGAAAAATCTTACGATTGGAACAATTTATCTGATAGTGTATGCCCAGCTTTACACAGAATTTATTCGCGCAGTGATTACAGTCTATGCTACGGAGCTCAACTACAGTATGTGGAACATCAATTGGTATAAAACCAGGATCACATAACATTTTGATAACGGGATACATTACAATACTGCTTATCATCAAATAAAGAATTATCATATAATATTACACATCCTTTTTTTTTTACTTCTGTTCATTAAACAGATATTTTTTGTTTTCTATATATTTTTGGCAGTTTTAAAAGACTAGTTTATTGTGTGATTACAGCTCTGTTGACATAAACTAGAGAGAATGAGACGACAGACGCTGCTCAGCGAGTTCCCCTTGTGGCTTTTTTCCCTTTGTACGTTGGATGCAGTCTGTCACCGAGGAGCCTGCAGCCCTCACAATCACATCTCAGCCGCCTGCAGCTTAGGAAACAATGGGAGAAGTGAAAGGGCTTTCCGCTCCTGACCTAGAAAACCTAAGCCTGCGCTCAATGTGACCGAGGCTGTGGGCTGATGCCGGCTGCTTCTAAAGGCTCTCTGCATAATGGGGGAAAATGCAAATAAATCCCCATCCTGCTCCTATGTAGTGTACACAACACTGCGTTTAATGGCTCCCTCTCTCATCATTCTAGAGATAATGATGGAATATTTTACATTTGGTTTTTCTGGCACAGTGACGTTAATGATGGCTGAACCATGAAAGATTTTGGCTTTTGGTGGGCTCTTCACAATGGCCGGTATCCTAGCAGGGTTTTAAAGTGTCACTTACCATTGATAACATGCTAACATAAACCTAAAGGACACCTTTTGGTGGCTCTGATTGGGATAGCCTTGCTCTGATTGGGGAAGAGACAGAAGGCCTATTTCATCAGGACTAGTCCCCGCTACCATGCAGTGACATAAGACCTAACAAGGCATATTTCACAACACAGAGGTGATTCTGAACAAAGAAACCTCAGCTACTCTTATCCTAATTCTTACTTTAACCATCCCCTTCCGTTACCCAAACACTCACCTCCCTACAGACTAACCTTAACCCTCTGCTTCTATGAATTGTTCTCTTTCAGCAGCCTAACCATCCTCTTCCTTCTTCAAAGCCTTAACAAATCCCTCCCCATAGCCCCTTACTCTAACCCCCCCTATCCCTAGCCTATCCCTAACCTTCCCGTTCCTCGATCCATAACCTCCCTGGAGTCTAATCCTAACCATCCCCTTCTATGAATTGTTCACTCTTAGCATCCTAAACGTATCCCTCCTCTCAGCCTAACCCCCCTTCCCTTCTATAGTCCTTTCCTTTCCACAGCCTAACCCTAACCTCCGCCCCATAGCCTAACCCTCTCCTTCTCTGATCCATCCCCTCCCCATAGCCTATACCTATCCTTCCTCCGCCCCCCATCCCTGAACGACTGAACTCTAAACCTAACCCTCTTCTTCTATGCTCCCTACCAGCCCCACATAGTAACATTAAGTTTGCTTGGGTTATATCCATGAAGTCCACCTGGGAAAAGGCGGTGGACAAAAATGTATACGTTCCAAAAAAAAGGGAAATTTCAACATACGCACCCATTCATTATAAAGCTTTCAAAATAGATAATTTTCTAAATAGAGACAGTCGACATCGAGCTGTCTGCTCTCCATATTTCTAAAAAGAATACTGTTTGTTCACCAAATTTTGTGTATAGGTTAAGTTCTTGCCAGTAACTGAATGTCCCTGCTATTGGCAAAAAAACCTCAGAAAACAAATAACTTTAGTTCTACCCTTTAGTGCAATGATGAAATTCCAAACTGATACGCTTGTTCTTGGGAGATATTCAGAAAACTTTCTTGGTAGTTAAACAGTTCACTTACTGGAAAACAGAATGATAGCTGCATGCTGTGTACGGCTCCAGCTATTCTACTGGCAATATTTTGCTGTATTTAGACTAAATCCTACTCCACACAGTAAATATTTTTGCTAGGCGCTCCTTGCAACAAACAATGAACGGGACACTATATACAGAGGAGCTGATTCAGAGTTGAGGGGATCTGCACCTGGGAAAAACCATCTTGGACTTTAGCGGGGTGCAAACTTAAAATGTGAAGACAGAATTAGAGGTAAGAATTGATGTTTCACAACTCAACTATAAACTGCAGTGCAAAAATAAGTAAAAATAAAAAGTAAAATAAGTAAAAAAAGTTAAAAAAATCAGCATTTGTTTGCTATAGGCAAATTATTTTACCTGCTTGAAACATAGAGGCATGGTCCTCATTAAATATGATTCTTATGCAATTTAGCCCATACTGTACAATTATATGGCTCCCCCATCCTTACAGAAAACCAGCCCTGGGCCTATATTTTCTAGAGTGCAGTAACGGAAAAGTGGAGATCAGATTTGAGCTGACATTCTCTAGTACGTAAAAGAAGAAAAAGAACTAGGAGACAGCAAAGTAAAGAAAAGTTGTATGTAAAAACAAGGACGCCGAAAAAAAAGATTATTACCAATACAAAAGCTCAGGGTCAAAGTCAAGGACATGACCTAAGAGAAACACAAGGATAATAAGGGGTAGAGCTGAAATTGCTCCAATGTGTAATAATGTGTAATAAGTATACACTGCTGGGAAGACAAACAGGAACAAAATTACACCCAGAAACAGCGTAGTTACATAATGATTTCCAATGACCAACAGGCTGAGACATTCACACACTCTGGACTCAATGGCAGTATGGCACGGTTCTTTACTCATGAATGCGCTTTCATACTGTGGTGCATCAGTATGTTTTAAGACTAATGTATGTGTGGTGACAGAAGTATCATTTTGCTATATATGTTTGGTACTTGTGGTATATTGTTTGTTTGGTGACTGAGATATATATGTGCCTTGAGAAAGCTGATTCCCCGTGAAATGCTTGGCTAGGTTGGCTAGGGCTACATCCCGCAACCCGGAGCAGACTCTATTAGGATAAGCATATATAGTTTTTAGTTCTTCTGCTTTTTTCACAACAACTATTAGGTTTTGTCATCATACATAAATGTGGAATTTTAACTACTTTTTCTCAATACTGACTGACTGTCAGCTATAACCACTATAGGCAGGGCACTCATAAGGGAGTGAACGGTACTCTGTGAGGTGACTTTTATTTTTTTCTTTTCCTATGTATTATTTTTTAGTGTAAGGACATTTTGGCGGTTTAGGACAATTAGTTTAATATTGTTATTATATACTAACAATTCTCAAAGTTTATCCACTTTTGAGCATAGCACCTGATTATAATTGTGCTGTTTCTTCTGCTTACTGGTGATATTAGAACACCATTATAATTTTTCTTTGTTCACATTGGTATATTTTTACATAGTACTATGATTTATTTAACAGCTTACAATTTTCAGTTATCTACTAATGAGTACTATAAAAAGCAGCTTTAACTATTTAATGCCTGGTTTCGTTTTACCTATTAGTGAGTACAAATAGTTGTATATGGATATTGGTATCCAATACACCATACACTTTTTAAATATTCCAGTATTATAAAGGTTTATATGAATCATGCCCAAAGCCCCGCCCCCTGGACAGCAAAAAGACTACCATAGTAATGATTGGGGCTGAGGCAGAGAAATACATGACTTACATGAATTACATGACTAACTACTTCTATATGTATTCTAGTGACCACAACCTATATAGCCCACCTTCCTAATAACAGCTACCGGTATTAGGGGGAGTAAAATGGAAGGTATATGGGGAGACTGCTGGAATTCATAAAATAACGCCACTAAAGCTTTGTAAATAATTTGGATTTCAAAGTGTTTTTTGAAGGACTCGCTAATGTCACCCTACACGTGTGGGCTATTTAGCATTCCGAACACTCTCTCTCTCCTGTATCAGCATGGAATCCCTGGGCCCCTGATCACTACCACGTGTGAATTCCTGGCAGATGTGTGTGGTTCATGGTGGTAGAGTATTGGAAATTTCACACAGTATTTATTTTGTATAGAGATCTGTGGATGTTTTATTGATCCTCATAACTCATAAAAAATGGGAATTGGAACACAGCCCCGCCATCCGTGATCACAGTTTTTTTTTTTAATGCAGGGTTTTAGGAGACAGGGTAAGGGGTGGTTGCAAGGGTATAAGAGAGGTATTTCAATCATACAGTAAGGGCATAACTTGTGCCAGGGTAGCCAACTCTCTCACAAATTTTGAGCTATCTCCTGAGACCTGGGTTGAAGCAGAGATTTAAATTAAAACCAGCCCGATCATCCTCCCTATACTGCCGACATATTTCCCCAGGAGGGAGGAGCCAAAAGTCGGCAGCCCTGATAGGACACGCTCTGTCCTATCCACCATCCTTTTTTTAAATGAGGCTAGAATGGAAAGCCTAAGATTGGGTCTATGGTCGGACAACTTTCTGTGTATGCCCATCCAGATATTCCAACGCAGAATTCAGTTGGGCCGGCCCCACTCACCTTAATTATGCTAGGCGGGTGGGGCAGATTTAAATAAGACCGTATAGACTGGTTTAGTAGTTGCATGGAACGATGACCTAAACTAACTTTTGCCACACGAGAGAGGGGGTGACGGGGAGTTCACTCCCTTTCCTGCATGCCCGCACTGTCTTTTGTAACCAAAAAAACAGGTTGATAGGTTAAGATTTCCATAAATCCCAGTGCTTTTAATTGCTTTGATGTATGAAGCATTTGGTCCAGTTTCAAAGTAAACCCCCCCCCATCTTTACTGTAACATATAATGACAACAAACATATACCAGTTTAGTAAAAATCACCCTTGTCAGCTTTTAGCTACAAATAGGCAACCACTCTGGACCAGTCCTGTTCTGTGGTAAGCACTTATATGACTGTGTCAATGGTCCATCAGAAAATATGTCAGTATAGCTTTCTCTCCAAGGATGTCCAGTAGACTTTCTGATTTCAGGCAGTTCTCCCAGTATCCCAAGAAGCAGTACCTGACCGTGCGCCCATTCATAGCAATTGTATGGGTTTTCCATTCATGGGGCGGGGCTTTGGACATGATTTGCATAAATAACACCGTCCATCCCACCCTCACACTGATGTTTCTTGGTTTCTCCCGGGAGGGAGAAACTAAAAGTCAGCAATCCTGAATTAAGTGGTCCTCACTCTACTGATTTATATTGGGTTGGATGCCAGGGCTCTTACCCCCCAGTATATCTTACAAGTCAATGTTTATATTGATCATGATATGATGGTAATAACATGAGAAAGAATGGACGTTGCATTATCTGAATAACCTAAACTATATCCTACAAAGATGAGACAGCCAAAGGATAACTCATGGCTCTGGGAGCACACTGAGGGGGACCCAGCTGCTGCCTGCAAGAGGAGAATGGATTTCATCTCATCTCAGGTCTATCTCTCACTGTTAAGATTCCCAGTGGACATGATGAGGTGAAGGCACCGCTCTGACCCATGTGCAATTCTGACGTAGGCTGCAGCAAGGGCAGAACATTAGGACTGGGCAGACAGCTGTCAAAGACAAGGTCAGTAGGTTAGACATGGTTTGAGTGAGGGAGAAAAGAAATGTATTCTGACACAGCACAATATAAAGGGCGGAGAACCATTCATTGCCACAAGGTGGCGCCATAGAGCAATACCTATAAAACAAGTTGCCCCATGCAAAGCCTAATTACATTATTAAACTTACGCCATGGTTTGAATTCCGCTATTTAAATCCAGATCCCAAAACAAAAACTCTTTTGTTTTTGTAGCTATTATTGATTTATGAGCCAGTAGTAAATAAATATATAGATTAGACAGCCACGCAGACATCCATAGGTGATGACTTCCCTCTCCTCCCCTGCCTGCATTACATGACAGTCCGAGAGCTCTGAGCCTGTGTCTGTGTAGCAGTCTACACAGACCCAGCAATTACCCAACTTTTTAAAGCGAGGCAATTGCCAGGCAGATAGCTGCAACACCCATGCACACTGAAGCCAGTGACACAGGTGAGAGTAAATTTTTGTTTTACTTTCCTCCCCTTCCATCTGTAACACTAAAAAACCCAGGTCTGACACGGGCTGCCTATTCACACTGCACGGAAATAACGCTTTTATTTTCCCAGGTTTAAATCTCGGGTAAAGAGATTTACCGTTAACACTGACGAGAAAAACCTGTGATTTTAGGCAACCCTGGAATTTTCCTGAAATACCTGGGATTTTCAAGTGTGTGTGAAGGGGTATCAGTGGCATCTGTACTTTTATCTGTGCTACAATGCTTTTATGTGTTTGTGTGTGTGCCGAGGATAACATAGGACGATTCCTACATGTTTGTGCTTCCTATTCGCAAGACGGGGCAGGTTTCCTGGATAACTCCTGTTAATCATATTAACGATCACACATCCATCATATGTCATATACACAGTTACCACTGATGACATATATTTACTTATATATATATATATATATATATATATATATATATGTATTCACTATCATGTATTTAATGTTTTGCCACTTTTTGTGGCAGCCTTTACAGTTGCCTCTCGGGACAAACCAAAAGGATGTCAGCATTGGGGTGGAGCAAAGGGCGTGATTCATGCAAATCATGCCGGAAGCATTGTCCCAAGCGGCAAAACTTCCATTTACCACTTTCCATTCACCGGGGGGGAAAAGGTGGGAGTTGGGATGGTGTCGGCAGAGCAAGGTGGGGCTTGGGTGGAGCTGGATGGCACAAGGCGATATGAGTGAAGCAAAGCAGGGTTAGTGCTGTGAAAGAGGCAGGGCCTCTGGTTTACTCTGTGGCAATGTTGGGAGGTACAATCCTATGAGAAGTGCCTGAAATCCAGGAGTCTCCCAGACATTCCAGGCGAATCGGCAACCATGCCCTAAATAACATATAATAATACCAGTGGGTGTCTCCCCATTTATGCATGACAAGCTGCATAGTGCGTATGGAAATCCGCATGAAAAGAAGAGGGTTCTTTACAGGAACAGGCATACCCTATTATGTTGTCATTTTACTCGACTATGATGTAATAAACAACAATTTTACAGAATAATCTGGTCCAATATCACTGTGTTTCTGTATGTGGTTGTTCTCATATTCTGTGCAATAAAGGGGAAAATTCAGATAGTGGCACGTTTCTCCTGTATTGTCTAGTGTAATGTATAAAGTGTGAGGAAGCGCTGATCCAGACTCAAAAAAACCTCATGTACATAAGTGCGGTTTTGGACCCATTTGTGAGCGTAAGACAGATGCATAACATAGCCTAGCAGAATGATGTTACATTCCGTTCCCCATCGGTCTAGACACAAGTGCAAGGCTAGTTCACTGTTATGTATGATGGAAATGGTGGTTATACGAACAAATATTCTCTGTCAACTGACAAAATGAATGAAAAAAAAGTAATAAAGTAAACAACTATTAAATACTTTTCAGTCTCATCCATTAACTCTTCATCTACCACTTGCTGATCCTGCATCATGTATAGCTAGCAGAGAAGGGATGGGGGGGATATGTTAGCAGCATTCACATCTATCAAAGGGTATAACCAGTAGGAGAAGATGCAGAATACACATTTCCCTGTTTCTAAATATATTTATGTTATATTTTTATTTTTGAAACCTGTTATCAGTACAAAACCAGGGTTGTATACTATCCCAGAATGTCCAGAAGGGCAGTTAACCAGATGATGGACAGGGCTTAATGATGTCAAGTCCCATTCATCCACAGCAAAATATATTCTCTTGATATCCAGGGGGCGGAGCCTTGGATGTGATTTACATAAACACGACCTCGGCCCAACCCCATGCTGACGATCTCCAGGAAAGTCGGCCCTGTTTTACACTGACTCTATTTTCCCGCCATCTCTGTCTTAGAACAAAGGCCATGGCAACAAATGAATTCTCTGGTTAAAATAATCATGAACAAATTTGTAAGTTAAGGATTTTACCAGCTTAATGTCATGTTGAGACTAAAATAGGAAACATCACTAAAGATGATTGTCAGGTGGGGCAGACTATAATATAATATAACATAGCAGAATATAATTTTTAGCTTGCATGTTATGTGTATATGAGCTATTAAAGTGATTTTATTTTAATATAATGTATTCTAAGTTGTTTTATCAATTTCAATGCATTTTCCTATAAAATCAGTCTCTTTTTCTTAAAAACATCAACGAATATGTTAACCTAAAAGACATATATTTTAATGCAATTCATCTATTTAATTGTCTTTGAGAATTTCTAAATAATACTCCAGGGTTGCTGACTCTCCTGGAATTTCCATGAGACTCCTGAAATTCATACAATTCTCCCGGGACCTGTGCCGAAGCAATGATTTTAAGCTCAGCCCCAATCAGGACTATGAATGGTTGGGCCTTAATGCATAGGAAATATATAGGTTTTGGCAGTCAGGGGACGAAATTTCACAATCACACCCTCTGACCCACCCCCATTTTGCATGCTCTTGGTTTCTCCTGGAAGTACTACCCTGTACTCACACAACGTATATGGTCATGTGACCACACTGAGCTTGTCTCAACTATGTGCAAGAATCCTTGCGCAATACACGCACTGAACTGCGCAACACAAGTGCATTGATTTGTCAGTCCCAAATATGAGAATAGACCAATGTTTAACTGTCACAAAAAAAACTAAATATTAATATTGTGACTTTGCAGCTAAATCGCCACATTTAGGGGCAGGGCTCGAAGTGGGGGTGTATACCTGGCACTTCTCCCACTTATGTGATTGAAATCTTCAAATCTCCATTAACTTCTATTATACTCTGTGTTCCCACTGTCTAGAGGTATGTAAACGCTACTGGAATAGTTAAGGTTCCTCGGCCCCCCCATGACATCACACGGCGTCCTTCAGAGGGTAGGAAGGTCCTGCCACAGAGCTCAGAAAATGTGGGACAGACCAGTCCTGTTTCTGATCTGGCCCAGAAGCGCCAGAACACAATTACTTTGCATTTGTGACTCCTCCTCTGGTGGTTGGTAGCTCAGCCAGACACAATGCCCCCCCCCCACTCCAACCAAGCCATAGCCCTGCTGAATACCCCCCAAATGGCTCTTAATATAAAACCGCCCTATGCTGCTCACATCCCTTGTTCTGTTTGTTTCCCAGTAAAAAGCTTCTTCATCTTTTCATGTTTCTCTCATCAAATCTGGCAGAGTCAACCGAGCAGCTTTTCTACCTGACATCAAACCTGAGATCTGGCTGTTGAAAAGAGATGTGGTGGGATGGAGAGGAGCTGCAAGTTTCTGCAGATCTCCTTTCATCCGCCGAACTCTTTGACATGCGAAGCGTCCCCAGAGGCCTTGATGAAGTGAAGCAATGCTTAGAAAGGCAGGGATCACTGGCCACCGTACATGAAAGAGCTGTCCTAACTTGTTTAAGCATTACCTGCTTCTTAAGCTTTAGCGTATAACCTATTTCATGGTCCAAGCATGGATGTGAAAGTCAGCGACACAGCTGAGGTATTGTTACGAGACAAAAGAGATATTTCCTGACGTGAGAGAGAAAGAATAAAAATCAGCGGTAACATAATAAGGGGAAAGCGGGGCTGACAATGCTTTGTGAATACAGCTGAACTACATCTCCCAGAATGCTCAGCTATCTGTATTTTTGTTTCATTTCTTTTTTTTCCACTTCCAAAAGTTACATTATTTCTACTGTTCTCCTGTATTTGCCCAAAAGTCACACCCCAGTTCTCTATATGGCACAGTGCAGTGTCTCCAGTGTTTTATATGACCCACAAACAGGTGTGGTATACACTATTAACATTCATACATAGAGCTACAAATATAGTCAACAGGATTATATACTCAACAGCTGTTATCCTTGGTGTTATCCGACCATCTAAGTCTAAGCTTAATAGTAAATCTAACCCTAACCGCAGCCTAAAACTAACCCTAGCCACAGCCTAACCCTAACAGCAGTCCACAGCCTAAGCCTTACACACAGCCTGTCCCTAGTCTAACAATAAATGCAGCATAAACCTAACCTAATTTGAAACCTAAGCCTAACCCATAACCTAACCCTAGACTTAATAGTATACTACTTTTCCGTTATGTCATGATAAATACAGAACTGGGAATCATTATCAGGCATTGCCATTGAGTATATAAGTGTGGGTCATTTGTCCCAGTTAATTGAATCCCAGTAAGTCGAATATCAAAGCTAGAAAGATCTGTCCAATTTGCAAATCATATGAAGTAGATGCAACCATATATTATATTTTATATTAGACGTATGTTTTATGGGAATTTTAAAAGCAAACAAAAAAAACATCAAGTGTAGGGGATGCTGTGTCATTGTCAAAATTTAAGAAACGTACCTGTCTGGCGATTGCTCTCATATGCACATTTATAGAGAACTAAAATTCTGAAGGTGTTGACATCACTAAATAATGATCCAGGTAAATCAAATATTTTACAACAAGGACTCCAGACAAGGCTTATCTTTTCCGGTTTCAAAGGTTGGGAAGTTTGTTGTAGATATTATCCCATTTAAATTACTTTTACTTGATTTTTGTTTATGACAGTTTACATCTGTTTATCTCTAATTGTGTTTGGGAACAATATAAGATTTGATGCGCAGAAAAGGAAAAGAGTCTACTCCATGTATTGATACATAATGCATAGAACAAATATGTTTTATAAAACAAGGTAATTTGCGAAATATTTTACAGGAAGCACTTTCCCCCTGGTTAGTAATCTTAGCTAGAAGGCAGTTTTTGTGTATATGAGAAAAAATAAATAGCCAAGATGACACAGGGTTAGAATTTCTCTAAATGTGATTTATTGTATCGGTCCTAAAGGTGTTATCTCTGTAATTTTGGTTGTGTTCTGTGACACAGGGGAACCAGAAGATAACACGCTGAGAAAAATGTAGAAACAGCCAGAAAAATATGTAGGACTCTTAGTATAAAGGAATATTTCACAGAGTTTAGTACCCAGTTATCACCTGAAGGTGTCATTGTTACTGTGCTAAGATTTTTAAATTTACAGCAATAGCACCAGTGACCATCATAAGGGATAGGAAGGTGATCTACTGCATCGAACAGGAGATAAATGTTCAATATTTACATCAGAACTTGCTGTATACAGGAGTATTCCATACTGGTACTTGTCCCACTGGTTTAATTGAATAACTATAAATCTCCATTCACTTCTATTATTTTATATGTTTCCAATCCACCAGTTCTAAATATCCATACTACCACTTCTAAATGCCCATACCACCACTTCTAAATGTCCATATAACTACTTCTTCTAATTGTCCACACCGTCACTTTTAAATGTCCATACCACCACTTCTAAATGCCCATATCACCACTTCAAATTGTCCACACTGCCACTTCTAAATGTCCATACCACCACCTTCTACATGTGCATAGCACCATTTCTAAATGCCCATACCACAACTTCTAAATATCCAAACCATGACTTTAAAAGGTTCACCGCTATCACCACTCCAAAATGTACATATCACATCTTCTAAAGGTCCATACCTCCTGTTGTAAATATACATACCACCATTTCTAAACGTCCATACCACCCCTTCTAAACGTCCAAACCACCACTTCTAAATGTTCATATAACCAATGTTTATACCACCACTTCTAAATGTCAATTCCTCCTCTTCTAAATGTCCATTCCACCACTTCTAAATATCCTTATAACCACTTCTAAATATCCATACCACCACTTTTAAATGTCCATACCACCACTTCTAAATCTCCATAACGCCACTTATAAATGTCCATACCACCACTTCTAAATCTCCGTACCGCCACTTGTATATGTATATGTGTATCCCTTATACTTTGTTATCTTAAGTGTATAATTATTTCAAAATTATATGATTAAATTAAATCTCCCAATTTCTTGACATATTTTACCCTGTATTCGCTTTGCAGAGGAATGTATGCTATTGTTCTCTGTTATCAGTCAGTTCAGCTGGAGATGCTCACTACTGACTGTGATTTTCAGAGGGATTACTGACAAAATGTCTGCTGTGTATAAAATATATCTCCCTATTTTGCATAGTGATAACCTTATCTGACATATCTCCATTTATGATAAAGTTTGAAACTTTACATATGTGGACATTATCTGTTGCTGTTTTTCATGGCATGTGGTGTATTATAGGGTCCCATTTGTAACGTTTAGGTGATTATCTTATACACACTGAGAAGATCTTTCCCATCATAGTATCAATGAAAAGTTATTATTATTCTTTTCTCACTAGCCATAACCACTTCAAAGATAACAAGCTATTTCCTTGTGGTCAGTGGAGAATTTCTTGTTAGACACCCATAGCTATAGACCCAGAGTACAATATGTTAAATGGTTTGATGTACAATGATCTGACCTTTTTACAGGGGTTCCCTGGCTGAACCCAGTGACAAACATCTTGGTTCTGTTCCTAGACATCCTTGAGAAAGGTAATGAATTACCGAAACGCGTCTGATAAGTATGGTTTTTTAGTGGGGTTAACTTTCCATCTGATTCACCTGTTGACTGGGACATTCTTCTGCTGTGTGCCCGGGCCCTTTTTTCATCTATACAGCAGCCTTTGTTACAGGTGTTTATTACCCCTTTTATTTTGTTAGCATATGTACTTTTTAAACTTTTTTAATAAATATATTTGAGATACTAAATATCGAGCCCCGTGTCTCCTGGGATATAACACACGAGGAGACCGCTTGTTGGGGGCGGATCCCTGAGAGGTAACGCGGTGAATAGATCCATCTGTGGCTGTCCAGCAGGAGCGTGGAAGGAGACATACGAGCCGCGGGAAGGAGGAATGGTAGCTGTGTAGCTGATAAGCGCAGATCCTCTATCAGAGTGTAAGTAGTATATCACTTACTGGTGTACGATTTTTCGCGCAGTGTGCACTAGGAGTATTCTATGCTTTTACACTGAGGTGGAGGCTGGACATGGACTGGATAGAGGTGGAAGTTGGGATACTGCTGGATTGGAGAACCGGGGAACCAGAGTATACAACAATCAAGAGTCGGGCAAGTGCCGTATAAGCCTACTCACATAAACGCCTACGTCAAGTCGACTATATGTGAGTAGAACTATTGAGAAGAGATTGTTCATACCTTACTATATGGAGAGCACTAGATGTATTTCTTTTTTTGAGGTCACTACCGTGGAATAGTATTCAAGGAAATTAGAAGGACCAAGGAACTTTCTTGAACTGTTGGTGGACACATAAACACATTTGTCTCCTACATCAAGGACTTTTATACTTACATTTATACCAGGTTGTTTTAGTCATTCTTTAATTGTTTAGAACTCATAGCGCATCCCTGAAGCTACTCAATATCTGTTGCATCATTAATGTTGTGCCTAGGTGTAGCCTGACCTTCAAACCCGGCCCTGCCCAGCACTTTCTCCCACCCGTAATTAATTCATAATTCATACATGTCAACCTATAATTCAATAATCCCACTCTCTTTAAGGACGATGTCTCTGTCTTCATCTCATTAACCCAATTTAAAGGATGTCCCATTGACCAGGGTCGGCATCTGAAATCTTGGGGCCCGGTACACCCAAATGTTTGGAGCTCGGGGCCAGTCACAGTTGTCCCCCTTGCCCCCCGTGTCGCCGGGCCTGCCCACTGACCACTCTTCCCTGGCTCTCTTGTCATACTGATACGTTGCACGTGCCAATGAATGGGTCTTAAGGGGAGAAAAGGTAAGATTAGAAACCACGTGACCACACCCTCTTGATGACATCATTATGTAGCCACATCCCATTGTCCAAAGTTTTCCCATGGAAAATGACCTGTTTTCAAAGTGTAAAAAATGTGTATAGTTTGTATTTTCACAATAAAAATATTGTTTAAAAATTGTTTTTTTTTTTAATGTTTAATTTTTTCTTTTAAAAATATTTAATTAATAAAAAGACAGCCATTGAAAGCAAATAATTAATGAATTTTAATTCAGGGGTTTCCATCATTACATAACCCATTCATATTATTTTTTATCAATGGCCATGTATAGTAACTACGCCAGCTTTTATCAATTAAAATATAGTAAAAGAAATATATATTTTTTTTAATTTGAAATAAAAAAAAAAAGAAAAGAAAAACAGGAATGAAAGAGGAAGAAGAAAGGTGAAAATAAGTAGTCAGGAGTGACCAGGCACTTGGGCGGAATGGAACTATGGGGTTCAGACCCGTTGTATTTCTGCAAAACATCATGGGCTGGGATGAATTCAATAGCGGAAATATATCAAATTCTCTTTTATTATTATTATTATCAGGTTTATTTATAAGGCGCCACATAGTTTCCGCCATGCCGTAAATAGTGAAAGTACATACCTAGCATGGGTTACAGTGTAAGGGTATATAATACAATAACAGACATGAAATTGTATATAGCATGGGGGTACAATGCCTTACTGTACAGCATACCTCCCAACGTATGGGAATGTGAGGTCAGCCCCGCCCCCAAACCAGCCCGACTCCGCGTCTGGACAGCCCAACTACGCCCCTGGACCCGCATAAGCCCCGTCCCTTTTGAACGCTGCGAATCGCGGCAATAGTAAAAAATAAAATAATAGTAATGTTTGTCCCCTTGGCGGGACAAACAGGGAATCAGGAGGGACAGCGGGAGGTATGCCGTACAGTAACAAACATGGAATACATACTAGAGATGTTCACTGACGCCCGTGTTTTGGTTTTGGTTTTGG
>JABWIB010003126.1:15093-27752 GCA_016617825.1 Platyplectrum ornatum | reverse complement strand
CACTTCTAAATGTCAATACCAACACTTTTAAATGTCCATACTGCCACTTCGAGATGTCCATATCGCCACTTCTAAATCTCCATACCACAACTTCTAAATGTCCATATCACCACTTCTATATGTCCATACTGCCACTTCTAAATGTCCATATCACCACATCTAAATGTCCATACCACCACTTCTAAATGTCCATACCACCACTTCTAAATGTCCATATCACCACTTCTAAATGTACATACTGCCACTTCGAAATATCCATATTACCACTTCTAAATGGCCATACCAACACTTCTACATGTCCATATCACCACTTCTAAAAGTCCATACCAACACTTCTACATGGCCATATCACCACTTCTAAATGTCCATATCACCACTTCTAAATGTACATACTGCCACTTTTAAATATCCATACCACCATTTTTAAATGTCCATACTACCACTTCTAAATGTTCATACTACCACTTCCATATCACCACTTCTAAATGTCCATACCGCCACTTCTAAATGTCCATATCACCACTTCTAAATGTCCATATCACCACTTCTAAATGTCCATATCACAACTTCTAAATGTCCATACAACCACTACTAAATGTCCATACCAGCACTTCTACATGGCCTATCACCACTTCTAAATGTCCATATCACCACTTCTAAATGTACATACCGCCACTTCTAAATGTCCATATCACCACTTTTAAATGTCCATATCACCACTTCTAAATGTCCATACCAGCACTTCTACGTGTCCATATCGCCACTTCTAAATGTCCATATCACCACTTCTAAATGTCCATACTGCCACTTTTAAATATCCATACCACCACTTTTAAATATCCATACTACCACTTCTAAATGTTCATACTACCACTTCTAAATGTCCATACCAGCACTTTTAAAAGTCCATACTGCCACTTCTAAATATCCATTCCGCCACTTCTAAATGTCCATATCACCACTTCTAAATGTCCATACCTCCACTTCTAAATGTCCATACCACCACTTCTAAATATCCATACGGCCACTTCTAAATGTCCATACTGCCACTTCTAAATCTCCATACCACCACTTCTAAATGTCTATATCACCACTTCTAAATGTCCATACCACCACTTCTAAATGTCTATATCACCACTTCTAAATGTACATACCACCACTTCTACATGTCCATACCACCACTTTTAAATGTCCATACTACCAGTTCTAAATATCCATACCACCACGTCTAGATATCCATACCACCACTTCTTTATGTCCAGTACCGCCACTTTTAAATGTCCATACCCCCACTTCTATACGTCTATATTGCCACCTCTATATGTATATAACACCACTTATAAATGTCCATACCCCTGCTTTTAATTGTCCATATCACCACTTCTAAATATCCATACCATCACTGATAAATTTAGCCACTGTCTTAAGTACCCGAAATAAACACATGCTGGAGATTTACTATAGCTTCCAAAATGTACAGATGTATAGTGGTGTTGCGTATATCAACCAATCATAATCCATTATTTATCCAGTGCTCTGATTGATTATTGTCCATAGTACATAGAACTTCATATTCCTGTATCAGACATTGCCGCTCTGTAGTTTTGAGAATTGAGGCTTTACCGCTCAGCATTTGGATTATATTAAGAAGATTTCAAAGTATTTCTGGAAGCAGAACTTGTTATATTACTGTTTCTTTATGAACTGACCATAGCAGCTGTAAATGATGGGATATACATATATTTATTTATACTTATTATTAGTGTTAGTTTTTTATTTACTTATTTATTAGAATGAAAAAGCAATTATGTAATCATAGATTACTTATTCTTAAGATGTCTACACTTCAGGAATGTGTAGGAGACCGGGCCATGCTTCCACCCACTTTGTCCAATACTGCTGCCCGCCATACCCTTCAACATTTGATGATACAAATGTGTACAAACAGGGGGCGTGCATTCTTGGTACAACCTTTACTTTACTGCCTTTACTGTACAGTTGGAGGGTTTAACACTACATAAATAAGAAGGGGAAGATGCCTATGTTTAGGGTTTAAAGCACTTTAAGTTTTCACCCCCTGCTTCAAAATGTTGTGATCCAGAGCACTACACAATGGTGGCGAGGCTTGAAGGCATCATTCACATCACCCACTTGTACACTTGTACAATCTTCCTTAT
Organism: Platyplectrum ornatum; assembly: GCA_016617825.1. Taxonomy (NCBI): domain Eukaryota; kingdom Metazoa; phylum Chordata; class Amphibia; order Anura; family Limnodynastidae; genus Platyplectrum; species Platyplectrum ornatum. The sequence goes on along the minus strand of JABWIB010003126.1, from coordinate 25,575 downwards.
TCGATGTCTGCCCAAAAGAAGGGAATGCGATAAATGTGTAAGCAGATTTAGCTGTACCTTACCATAGCTGCAAAAAGTACCAATCACAAAGTATTTAAAAAATCCTTAAATTACCTAATTCTATATTAGGCCACCAGAACTGAATACAGTTTTCTAGGTGAGGCCGCACCAATGCCCTATAGAGTGCCATTACTACTTCCCTCTTTCTGCTACTAATTCCTCTCCCTATGCAACAAAGCATCTGACTTGCCTTTCTCATTGCTTTTTTAGATTGCCCAGCTATCTTTATATCACATGAAATGGTGACCCCTAAATCCCATTGGTATATTGAGCATTAGGGTTTTTGATATTGAATTTTTTGGCATTAAACTGCAGTTTCCACACTCTTTCCCATTGCTCCAGTCTACCCAGATCATCCATCATTGTTTTTACCCTTCCTGGTGTGTCCACCCTATTACATATCTTGTTAGGTTCAGCCATTGTGAATGGAAAAGCTCTGCAATGGAGATACAGTTTTATAGCCAACAAGAGGCAAATTGGCATCAGGATTTAAAACGTCATTTATATTACAGGGAAATCCTAGAACGTTGCTTAGGAAAATATGCCCTGAATACTGGGCTATCGTCCTTTAATAAATCCTGCCAGCAAAATCAACACATAATGCATATACTGCTAACAATGCGATTATTGGACCAAGAAACCTTCTCAGCAGAAGTCTAGATAAAGACACCCAACAGACACATACAGTGCCAGTTGCATGTAACACAATCAATATCACGCTGTCTTTAAGATATATTAAACTTTCTATTCACACACTACATCCAGAAAAATAAAGTAATGGTGGAAAGGAAATCGCTGCCACCGCACATACTAGTATTATTATCAATTATCAATTTAACAATCTTGAGATCCCAGGATTTTTTTTTTTAAATACCAACAATGGGCATTCTTAGGTCCAATAAGGCATGAACGTGGGTTACTTAACTAAACCCTGTAAGACTAGTTCTAAACCATTCTCTAAACCATATCCAGACACAATGCAACAGTGCCACCATGTGGCAAAGGTTGAGATTACATGGTTTGAAAATATCTTTTAAGTTAGTGGAGAAATAATTAAGCAAATAATATACATTTTGGAAATCCCAAAACAGACATAAATAGAAGCATATTACAGGTATGTTAGGTTGGGTACACACTATCATTGCCTTTATAAATGTTGACACAGTTATAAAGGCAATGAACTTGTAGTTATTTATAAAACAACATGAAGAGCTCTCCATGTCTGGTATAGATTGCTTCGGACGGAAAATAAAACCAGTGTTTTTTTTTAAGAGATTTGTTGTCAGTAAACAATCAAGGCTGGGTAGTGCATTCCAGAAAGTAAGCAGTGTGAGAGAAGTTTTAGAAGCAAAGATATAAGTCACTGCTCATGGTAGGTGATGGGCAGAGCAGATGGGCTTTATCAGATTTGTTATTGGCTGTGGTATCTATCAATGGATTCATAAACATAAAGATAATCATTTTACATTATATTCCATGCTTGGTACCAATCCATCCAACATGCAAGTAGGCAAAAGCCTAATGGAAAATGTACATAGGTGTTATCTTATATAGATTACTATGGCTGGGTTACCAAAGGGACTAATAAAATCAAATGTCACAATTACCTGTAACAAAAGTAAGATGTGGTGTTTAGAGAAAGTCATGGATTAGTATTAGTATTTGGGCGATACAAATTGTATGTAGCAGCATGAAGATTACTTATATAATTACAATAAAACCAAAATACACAACACAGTATAGCAGACTGCACTACATAAACTAATACATCTTTACAGCGAATATCGACAGAGCCTTTATCCAGGCAGCCAAGATGTTTAGAGCACAGAGTAAAAAACACAATACGGATCAGTGGTCGAAGTGGAAATTTAGAAGTGGGGGTATGGAAACACAGAATATAATAGAAGTCAATGGGGATTTGAAGTTTTTCAATTACATCAGTGAGAGAAGTGGCGGTATGGCATACCCCCATATACACCCCCACTTCGAGCCCTGATATGGATAATATGATAGCCAGTGCAGGAAGGGGAGAGGACACAGAGGCAAAGAGCTTACCATCCAGAGGGTTGAATGAGTCAATGGAATAGTAAGCACTATGGTATGGTTGGCAGGAGGGAGACAGGGTTAGCTTACATGCAGGAATGGGTCTTGAGAGTAAAGGGTAAAAGGGTAATAAGGAAAGGGGGGAGAGAGTTTCAGTGGTAGGACATAGATAACTAGCAATCATTTGTAGCTGGTAGAGAAGTCTGCTATACTCTGCTATATCCTCCATATCTTGTGTATGAATGGGCAGGAAGACCTTTGCTAAAATTATGTTTATAAAAATTGCTCAGCACCCATGCATGGGGTACCACGCACTGATTTAACCTCTCGATTTCTGGCATCGTCTCTAACACAGTCCGGCTTACTCAGCCTGCCTACCTCCTTGCTATGTGGCTTGAGCCTATCAAGTTTTGTCAGTGATTATTGGTCCCAGTTATTGGCTCGTTCCCCTGATAATTGTATAATATCTCATACCCACCAACATAAATCACTAAAAAATCTGTACACCTGGGGGCATGGCTGCAAAAGGGGCTTGGCTTGCCATTCCCACCATTAAAAACTGGTACTGTTCCGGCTAAACAGGTACAGTTGGAGGGTATGTAATGTACCCTTATTAAGGAGGGCAGATTCCTGTGCTGGGTGTACAGAGGACTTTCTGGGACATTTTTGTGTTTCCTTAATATGACTTATGATAATATCCTAAAAGCATAGAGCAGAGATCACAGATAGATAGATAGATAGATAGATAGATAGATAGATAGATAGATGGATAGATGGATGGATGGAGACAAGCTATTTATGTTGATTTGTTAAGCTGTAAGAACAGGATTCATTGTGTAAACAGAAATAGCCCCACCAGTAAGCAGCTCCTGACAGCAATGGCAGGTAATAAATTTCATACACAGAATGAAAGAGTATTGACAAACTCATTACCCAGTGTCTTTTAACTAGACCTCTATTTAGAAAAAGTCCCCAATGGTAATTAATTGCAATGTCCAGCAGAGCAGTTTGTCTTGGTTTACCGAGAGTAAACCCTGAATCCCACTGCTTTGTACTGTATATGAACACTCCACAACGTATCGCAAAGAGGAAATACTGGAAATTGGTGCTGACTATGTTGTATGTGTATGATCTGAATCATATTTATTTATAGGAGTGGAACAGGACTTGGTTCCCAACGCAACAGGGCTGTTGCCCCAATGAAACCTAAATGCAGGATCAGCGCTGACAGAGGGCTCTCTGACATCAGTAGTTTCACAACTCCCAAAGAGCCGACAGGTAAGTATTTTGAATTCTTTCCCTATTTACACTACCCTAACCCTCCCCTCCACTAACACAACCGTAAACCCTACCATTTCCTTACACTACCCTAACCCACTATTCTCTGAAGCTAATCCTCAACCCTCCATACTAGACAGCTTATCCCCAACCCTTCACTTACACTACCCTAACCCTCCTCTCCACTAACCCTACCCCAAACCTAACACTTCACTTACACTACCCTAAACCCAACCCTTCACTTGCACAACCCTAAACCTAACCCTCCCTTTACATTACCCTAAATATAACCCTCCCTTTACATTACGCTAAATATAACCTTACCTTTACATTACGCTAACCCTCCATTCCCCGCATCCTAACCCCAACCCTCCATTTCAGGCAGTCTAACCCCAACCCTCCATCAGGGCCTTAGGGATTTTCAGGAATTTTCTAGGTAGGGTTTTTAACTTTTCAGACTTCCCAGCAGCCCCATATAGTTTGAGGAAAACCAGTAGGTTATCAGTCATGGGTGGTGGTTACTAAGATACTCTTATATCATTAGATGTAGTAATATGACAATGGAGGCTGGGATCTGTAGTCCCATTAGCCCTACTGGAACCCCACTACAAATGTATAGAGGGCACAGCACCATAATAGCGGAATAGAGCTTTATATACATGGCAAGGCCCTGTTTTACACAAGTCCACAATAAGCCTCCGCCCTCTAGAGTGTATGCTTTGTAGGCATAGGCGGCTCTAGGCATAGGCCAGAGAGACCACCAAATGCACAACAGAGCCGGCTGTCAATGTAGCTGGCTAAACTGGGTCTTCGAGGGCCCCGCACTGCTGGTATTCGATCACCCCACTCAAATGTCCCAATTTCGTGTCCAGTAAGGAGCAGGAGCCATGACCTTAGGCAGTGGGGGATTGGAATGGTGGGGGAGCATAACGGGCAGAAGGGGGACCCCTTCTAATTTTTTGCCTAGGGTACTGCAAAACCTAGGGCTACCTCTGACTTTTAGAATACAAGGAGGGAGGCACGCTGGCACCCCTACTTGTCTACAGGGTGTATGGCTCCATAAAGCAAAAGTGGGCTTATGAACGTGTGTGTATGCAACTGAAGCACTGTTGAAACAAAGCAATAAGCCTGATATATAACTATTCACAAAGGTAATAGCAATGTGGGACCATGCATGGCAGCTGATACATCCCACTAAATATGGCTGCAACATTACGATTTGTACACATTCATTTTTAATTGCTAATTGCGACTAAACAGCAGTCCCTTTTATTCTGTAATAACCAGCACAGCTGTCTAGGCTGAAATGAGAACGTCTGGATCCTATCCATGAAGTTCTCCTGCTCCGAGCAGCTAATCAATAGGCCCTGATCAATGGTTAGTTTGGAATTGCAGAAACCTTGATATCCAAGAAAAGAGCAAACATCCAAATTACTTTCAGCGGGAGTAGACCATAACAGGAAAGGGGGGTGGGGGAGTGGTGACAGGAAATATCTAATGGTTCTGCACCCCTGTGGCTATGATGGGAGGGCTCCAATAGTATTAAAGATTTGGGTGGAGGTGTTATTTTAAACAGGTTTGACAACTCTCCCGGAATTTCTGGGAGACCACTGCTTCATTGGCAGTTCTTCCGGTATGTCTTCTGGTTTGTAAATCACTGCCTCAGCCCCGATCAACACTATGAATGGGCAGGGCTTGACATCAGGCCCGGCCATTTATAGCAAATGTATGCCTCCTGCAGGGGAGAAATGTCTCCTGGACTCCATATGAAAGGTGTCATTAAGCGCCACTGCTGCAGCCATACCTGCCAACTGTGCCCATTCCAGAGGGACAGTGCCAATTTCGGATGCTACACCTGTCCGTGTTGTAGTTTTTTTAATCTCTTCAAGGGGACGGGTTTAGGTAAAACTGTCAGAACCTGGTGGGGTTTGTTTTGTTAGAAGACGTTAGGCCAGACATGAAGTGGAGCTTGGAGGTACTGGAGGTTATCTGTCCCGTGCCTTGGGGAGGTATGGCTTCAGCTAACGACATTGATCAGTGCGGGCATCATAAGCTCATCTGCAGACCAAATGCAGGATTTGGCTCATTATTCCGGGCGTGGGTGAGCACTGGTTAAATTTCAGGAGTAACCGCACTTTCCAGGAGAGTTGATGTTGGGTCGGTCTGATCCCTAAATGACGTCTACCAGATTCTCCAACACAACCCATTCCACCAGGTACAAGATACTCCACTCCTAAGTTACTATGGTAACCATCGTGTTGAAGAGAAATATTTTGGCAAACATCAGGTAGTTTAGTAAAACCAGGGGAGAGACAGGTGGAAGGTCGGGTGCGGAGTATTATGTACCTGGTGGAATGGGTCATGTTGAAATGTTCGTTATACCAACATAACTAACATGTTTTCTTCTTTGCAAGCTGAGATTGATGAATATTTAATTAATGACATTTTATTTGTCAACACATAATACTGTTCTCTGATAGCTGGATTGCAGGAAAGGTAATGTAAAATACTGCTTTCAGTGTACACTAAGATTGAATAAACACAATACCTACAGCACATTACGTAATAAGAGCTATCCAATATCATCCTTCACCTCCATTTTCCTCGGTCCCCTTTCCATTGCGGTTGCTAGGCAACTATAGGCTACCACAGTAACTGCGTTTCCCGGCGATGTGGACTTGGATACTCAGTCTGGTTAGATTGTGCTCTGTATACAATCAGAAGCGGGGAAATAATCTATGAAGTCTTCTGAGTCTGGGCTATAAAGGGTCATAAGCTTAGTTTTCCCTTCTATCAATGGCTGGTGTCATGTGTTAAACACATTTCATGATATGATATGTTAAACAATAGCATTTTATTTTTGCTTTGTAGTTATCATTGACTAAGAAACAATAAAACATAATTATACAGTGATTATGAAGGATCAGGCTTGGAATAGCTTTCTGCTGGGAATAAAATATATCATTTAATAAATAAGGATTTAATTAAACTCTTTTATTTTCATTTTAGACTATTAAAATTGTTTTTTTTTTTTGTTTTTTTTTTTACAAATTGAATAAAATAAGGGACCCATACAAGTATGTTGCTTGGGAGCCGATAGCGTGTTAATACAGCTTGGTGTTCACCCTTCGCAGGCAATAGGAGTGCTCGAAACCCTGGTAGACTTGAGAGCGATAGGTATCTGGAAGAACAGAATATTCATGTTAATTTCACCATCCTAAATATTTTATTGCCAAAGATTCTGAGGCTTGGAAAGTGGAGTTGCAACCAATCAGATTCAAGCTAACATTTTCCAGTATGTAAAATGAATCTCAATGCTAGAATCTGATTGGCTACTATGGGAAACACCTCCACTTTTCCAATTGGTCGGGTGATTTCCGATAGGGTCTCCTGGATTGGATGTAATGAGTGATCATGTGACTATTACACTTATCCATCGTCGGACCAATTAGCTCAGGAATAGGCAAACTGTGGCTCTCCAGTCGTTGTTAAACTAAAAGTCCCAGCATGCTTTAACTGCATAGACATAGTTGACAACACCTGGAGAACAGCAGGCTGCCTATCTGTGATCTAGCTGTCAAGGTCAGATGAATTAAATTGCCACATATGTACCTATATTAAAGCACATTTTCATTAATGCTGATTCCTCCCATGAGAACAACTTTATGTAAAAAAAAAAAAAAGCATATAAAAAGTAACTGATTTTTACTATTTGTAAAAGTTGTAGTGTATAGAGTGGTGGGATTCAAATAAATCAACAACAGGTTCTATGCCTAATGGCTCTGCCCAAGCCCCAAAGAACGAAAAAAAAACTCAGGTCTATCAGTTTGTCCATTCACCCTTACAATTGCTGAAGTAGATCAAGACTACTGAGATTCTGAAATACATAAATAAAGAAGATAATAAAGCTAGGAATTCTGCGCTTGCACAGTACTGCAGAGAGTCCCAGCTGTTGCCTGGACCAGTGGTCGAAGTGGAAATATAGAAGTGGGGTATGGACATTTAGAAGTGACAGTATGGAAACTCAGAATATAATGGAAGTCAATGGAGATTTTACATTTTTCCATTACATCAGTGGGAGAAGTGCCGGTATGGCATACCCCCGTATACACACTCACTTCGAGCCCTGACCTGGACCCTGGGCAGAGATGAGTGCACATTGTTTGTGCAGCGTAACTATGTTTAATGAGCGCAGCTGGCACTCATCAGCAACCGGTTCCGAGAACCGTTACCAACATTAGCAAGCGGTTCTGTCAATCCGGTGAGAACCTGCTGAATCCCACCACTGACTAAATTTGATTTATTGTTATATTGTAGATAAATTAGAGAATGTGATGGATGCTCTGATGTATTTCATTAAAATAAGTTGTGCTATACAAGGTGTTATTCAGCATTCATTCTGTGTCTTTATGAGGTATGTAAGGGGAAACTGAGGAATTTCAGTAGGTACAGTATGGGGCATTATTACAGATTTGGCATGGCCACCTTCTCCCACAAAACATATTAGAGAGACACTAGTGAGAAGAGGAAGTTTTGGGGGGATAATTACTGATTGTGGTATGTGGACATTACTATGTGGCATAATTAGGTGACCTCCTGCATTACTTTTAAATAGTCATGTGACTACTGTCCCACATAATCATATAAGATGACAGTATGTTGATTAGATTCATTAGATTTATCCTATTATATCCTATTATAATTTGTGGTTGGCAACTGTGACTTACATATATACAGCATGATCTGAGAGATTGAATGATGAGTGTCCACTTACTTTTGCATGTCATTCTAGTTTCTTTTTGCGAGGTACAGTCCACGGCAGGATTCTGATTGGGCGTCTCTTAATCTTTCTGATGCTTGGTCTGTAACTGGTCCTCTTATACTTTCGCTGCTGCGTTGAACAGAGATCATAGGCTGCCCAGACTGTGACCTGAAAATGGTTTTATATGTATATAATAAAATATATGTTAGTCAGAGTCCTTTGGAAGTACCTCCATTTACACTTAACTAATTAACATTATTTACGTAAACCTGATGATTTGTGTGTGAGAACATTCTAGAGTCACAAGCCTTAAATATATTGTCATGATACAGACATAGTCACATTGACAGAATCCCCTTTGACATCTACATATACGCCATTAAAGTAGTGCTCGAAAAAACGTCCAGTTTCCGTCAATACCCTAAAGCCTAAGATGAGTGGGATAGCATAGGTCTGTAAGCACTGGGAAGCAAAAAGCTTCTTGGCTTGTTTTCAGTGTTGTTATTAAACACATAAATATCAGTCCTCAGCATTCCTGCTGCCAGTCTTAATGTCAAGTGCTTTCCGTTACCCAAAGATACTTTCAGGTCACCTGCCAGCTCTTTCCTTTATGACTGTGACTGGAAACATATATTAATATATATCGATTGAGCGGAGGTCATTCTTCGGCCTATTACCTGGATTCCGGTGGGATAGGAGATGTTACTCGGACCAGGTAATCCTTAGCCCGTTTTTTCTTTAGTAATGACTGCATCATTCTCATGGAAAATAATGGGGCCTATAAAGTGGAGGGGAAAAGGTAATAGTATTTATATTAGTTTTCAGTAAATGTATATATAACAATAATAATCATGGTAATGCAACAGTCAAAACACACTTCACACTGTGTTCAGCCAATAGGAATACAGGAGCAGATCGCTAGGAGCATATAAAAAAAAAAGACTGCTTCCTTCGCATGCAACTACTGTAAATTAAAATTCAAAACCCTCCCACTATTGCAACCTGTTCGCTGTGGGAAGAAAAAGAAATGTTGACGCTGGATCACATGGACTGCGAATCATTTGCATCATCGGAATGTTAAACTTGCAATTCAGTTGGTAAATGTCCAGTCCACTTTGATTTTTGCCTACACAATGTCACCTTTACTGTGATGGTTCTGTCTGTGCTCCCCATCTCGTCACCAGGAGTACCATCCATCTTCCCCCTCTTCCTGCTGATATCGCCAGGCATACCTTCATGTCGCCTGGGCGTGCTGGGACTGTTAGTTCCCCACAGACTTGATTTTCCATGAACTGCTACATTGTCTTGTCTGAAAGGGAAACATGCTACGAGTCAGCTTCTCCAGTGCTGAATTTATGTGTGGAAACATAACATGGATCAGATAAATCCCTCCGCATTATGAATCATATTACGGGATGTATTCCACTGCGGAGAATGACAGAGAAAGGCATTGACACAACCTATCTCTTTTCTACAGTAGCTGATTAAAGCCTTCATACTGAGCCTATTAGCCGTCCCTGGCGATAAGGAAGATTTGGTTAACTTTAGATAATCCCTTTTTAAAATCCTTCTTAAGCTCAGTATAGGGGGGAAAAGAGACTGTGGAGATTCTACCTAAAAATGTCACTGAGGTCATGAAACCCAGGCTGCATTTTTCTACAGAGGACGTTCTTGATGGGTGTAAGGCTCCAAAATACTCGCTAAGGACCAAATTCAAATCAATGTCCATCTTCTGTATGTACCGAGGAATTACAAACGGAAGAGAAGAGGGAACTCCCCTCAGTAGCAAATGCAAGATTTTGGATGGGGGGTTTCCAAGTACTTTTTAGATTTAGCGGCTTTCCATGCCTCCCCATGCACCACTGTCCTGTCACTCCTATTTTTCCCCGAAGCTAGCTGTATTCCTATACCCACTTTTATTGCAAAGATTAGGCATGTGGGAAACTGCCCTCATGCATGGATCCGATCGTAACACCTGGGGGGGAATTCACTAAATGACGAATTTAAGAATTCGTCAGTGGCTGACGATATTGCTGACAAATTCGTCAAATATGTATTCACTAAGTGAATGTGTATTTTTTCGTCATTTAGTTTGACGTTTACATATCGTCAATGTCAGATCGCCGTGACGAATTTTGCCATAGAAAGGATACAAAAATGGAATTCACTAACTGACGAGTATTCACCCACACATCGTCATGACGAATTCACAAATTCNTCAAAACGCTAATCGTCAGCAGAGAGTGGAGAATTCACACATTTCCCTAGGCAGAACAATGATTACTAACTGGGAACACTATTTAGGGGCCATAGAAAGGTTAATTCAATGTTAATCAATG
>JABWIB010003124.1:27871-48072 GCA_016617825.1 Platyplectrum ornatum | reverse complement strand
CTGCGCCATGTATGGGACATGTGTGGGGTATATAGCAGTACAGGGTGCAGGGCCAAAATGCAGGTGTTATGGGCATACTACAAAGGGCAACTTTTGGTCACAAAACATACCAGTCATTTGTTTCTTTATCTCCTCCTCTCCTCTTATAGCCAGCAGTTCAAGGACTTCATTGTCCTTCCAGTGGGATGAGGATGTTTCTTTGCCTCCAGACGCCATTATGTACGTGTCTTCTTTCCACTACTTTTCGCGGCATAAATGTTACGTCACCAGGAGCACCTAAACCACAGACAAAACATGTGACTGTGGCAACCAATCAGCTATGAAGAAAGGCACTGTGGATGGAACGCCGTCGGTTTTGCCTTCACATTGAAAAAAAGCCGCCGACAAGCCGCCGAAAAGCCTCCTTTTTAGGCGGCTTTGGAAGCCGCCGATCCTTACGCGCCTTTTTCAAAAGGCATTGTTTATATTGCCAAATACACTGGGGGTCCCAAGAGAAGGGATTCCCCTTCTGCGCTCAACCGTATCTCGCTAAAAAATGTGATATCAATTAAATAAGAACAATAATCTCAATTGCCTTAGAGTCTATGAAGCAGCAGTACTGATGGGAGTGAGGTATCTCCCCCAAAAAATGAGTGGATAGACAAAAGTAAAGTACCGCGCTATACCTCTACAAATGGCAATGTATGAATACTAAATAGAGTTATGGCCGATACATATAACACACAGAAACAAGTGGTAACGTAAAAATAAACTTTACTAACAAATGAATAAGATATAAAACATACAATAAAATCAAGGGGAACACAAGCTGCATAAATAGATACGATATACTACGATATGACCAGTTATAGGAAAGTCACTGAATGCAGAGGAAATGAATGCATAAAATAAATGCTGGATAAATGTAGTATAAAACAATACTTATCTCCCGTATGTGTCCGGGAATAGCCGGTATTATGTTTAGTGGTGGATATGAACGATGAATGAGGTAGCGTGTCGCGTTGTAAAAATATCCTGTACGGTCGCCGTCCCTTGGTCCGATAGATGGTTAAAGAATGCCGGTAGGTATTTCTCCTCGGTGTATTACAATCAGCAAAAACCGACCTTCCCAGGTGTCCCTGGGGGTAGGGTTTAAGAGATGTTGATGTGTTTAGCTGGCGGTGATTTCTCAGTCCATACAGGTTCAATGAAGATGTTGTTCGATCCTCCTTGTCTCAAATGAGATATACTAAAAAGTAAAGTCACAGATCGTAGTATAAAAGCTGGTAAGGCAGCAAGGTCTCAGTCCCACAAATGCAGTCTGCAGTCTATTTAGTATTCATACATTGCCATTTGTAGAGGTATAGCGCGGTACTTTACTTTTGTCTATCCAATCGTTTATATTGCCTCCTAACAGCGCCTTTTCCACTACAGCCGTCGTTTTCACCGAAAACGACGGCGAAATTTGGCAATTTAAACAGGGTATTATATTGCCTCCTAACATTGCCTTTTCCACTACAGCCGTCGTTTTCACTGAAAACGACGGCGAAATTTGGCAATGTAAACGGGGTATTAGAGACCAGCGTTAAGAAGAAGGAACACCGGAGGATTACAAATTGAGGAAATCTAGTGAGACTTTTTTTCTTCCTTCTTTCTGCTGTTGGTTGTTCGAATATGTACTGTTGAATCTCATTAACTTTTAATTGGACTATATATTTTTGATGGACATTTTGAATCACATATGAAAGAGTAATTGTTTTCTTATATTGTATCCCAGTGCTAGGGGTTGCTAAAATTTATTTAAATTATCNTGACACTATACTCTATTATATAGTGCATTCCCCCCTACATGTATGGTGAGGTTTATAAGATATTAATAACAAGAACATTTTTGTTATTAACTTACATAGATAGAGGAAAGAAATTGTCAGACACAGGTTTTGTTGGATCAACATTTTTATTAGTATTTTTTTTTAGCGCTATTATACCTTCTTGCTCTTGTTTATTTGATGGTTTAGGATTAAACGTACCTATATACATTGTGCCCCCAGTGTCCACAATTTAGAAGAGTATTAAGCAGCTCATCAAGCGCAGGTGTGTCTATTTATTACATATTGTTGCCAGTTTGTAAAATGCCAGGAAGTTTCAGCAGTGTAAACAGGGTTAATTACCATGGAATTTCATGGCACCAACTACCCTGGTAGTAAAGCCATGAAAGACCAGGGTTGTCAGTGTGAACTTGGTATTACTAACACAGATTTTATATCACACTTCTACTAAATACAGTATATGCAAGGCATGTCAAAAAAGACTTAAATGTCAGATGGCAGCTTTATCTGGTTTAGTGCGTAAGTTACACAACGATACAGTATTCCGGTGTGCTGAGGATTAAGATGAGTGAATGTACACTGAGGAGAGTGCTATGGAGGAATCTTTCTTATTTTAAATAAGCAAAAATTCCTCATACACCATACACATTGCTTATGTATCCATACATACAATACATACATACATACATACATACATACATTGGTTATAAAGCTTGAATGCCAAAAGTTTGTGCATTATGTAATTTTACTGAAACTTCAACATTACACAAATGTACATGGTAAAATATATCCCAAATCAATCAACCGACAAGTGTAAAAATAAGACATATTGATACTTATTTAATAGCTTTATCTATATAAATAATGGTATATAAAATCTACTACTGGAAAACTGTAATTGTACATTTTTGCAAAACTAAGACTTACTCAAATAGTTAATTGAGATAATTATAGATGCCAAAAAAAATATTTTTATAGATATTGGCTGATATAGCTTCATATTATTCTAGAACATTTCTCCTTTCATTAAAAAATAACCTGGGGCTTATACACTCTAATTAAATTTATACAAGGAAAGCACAAGTGATTGAACAGAAGCTGAAATGCATTTAAAAGTAAAGACCAATTAATGTAGCAGTAATTTTGTATCCCACAGTTGATTTGGTTTTCCTTACCAGTCCAAAGAGCAAATCTTGCTGAAATGAATTGGACCTTTAGTGTTTATCATACACAAAAGTTTAGCCATCTCTCAGAAGAGCCATCTTTCCTCAGTTACCCAAAATGTAAAAGAGTCAATTTCCATTATGACATCTTATTAAAGACATTTACACAGGTATAAATTCTAATTGACCTACTTTAGGCTATGGGCCCTAGAACCAAAAACAGTCTAATGGATGGAGCCCACCCTCACTGTCAATCAATAACCCAGAAATCCTTTACCAATTTTAACCTAAGCCAAAATGTTTTAGTGAGCTAACAAATAATAATATTTTACTGTATTATCTTGTAGTTTAAATATTTAGATCCGAAACCTGTAACATGTAGTGTCCCTGTATTGGAGTTTGGAGACAGGGGGCGCTTAGTGGGCAGGTGCCTGTACAAATAACCTGGGCCCAGGCCTGCTGGGGTACCCGCACTGGTGCTGATTTCCTTTTGTAGCCTTGGCTGAGAATGACTTCCAATGGATTGTACAGTTTTCAATCATAACTTACTAACAGTAGCCTTACCCTTAAAAATAGAACCCTTCTTCCCCCGCCACCTTCCCCCCATATATTTAAATATCTGGCACCTATACTACCTCTGTTAATCATATTTACTAATCTGCCACCCTGACACCTTTGTCATGACTCTCATCCCAAGTCCTCCTGGCTTAATATGATCATTCATATGAACATTTATATTTATATAAATTAATATGAACATTCATTTCATAGTAAGTGTAATTATTTCAATGGATACATCTCAATGGCTCTATTTTAAATACATGAATCCTGCCATTGATATTTATAATAGGCAGGCTCAGAGCTCCTCGCTGCAAGCCTGGCTACTTCAACACCAGAATTTACCTGCCCTGAAAGGTCACATAGTGGTCTGCAAGAATTCACAGAATTTTGTTACTGGGCATGCGCCGAGACTTCACTTCCCTGCTCTTCAGTGAAGGCAATTGTACTGATCAGCTAAGTTTATATGTATTTATTATTTATTTTATTATCAGGTTTTTAAAAGTGCCATCAGATTACGTAGCACTTTACACTTTTACCAATCAAGATATGACTGGGTGTTAACTGACAGAATTCGTAAGAAAGATGGTCCTGCCCACAGGCTTACACTGTATAGGATATTGGGATTTGAAGCATGGAGATAAGTGCTGTTTATTATATAATGGACCAGCCAGGTTGTATGGTAAAAGTGCTTAGTGCTCTGTTCTTAGTATGGAAAACGTGTCCCAAATTTGTGTTGTTTCAGAATAGAAAAGTAAACTGAAAGGTAGATGAGTTATAAGTAATAGGTAGTAGATGTTAGGTAGGTTGAGAAGCTTGGTAAGCTTGTCTGAACAGATGAGTTTTAAGGGAGCATTTAAAACTTTATAGGTTAGCAATATGATTTCGTATTTAACTCTGTAAAGTACAGGCAATCAATATAGAGACTGGCATAGTCGATTAGCAGTAGAAGAGCTTTTTGCAAAGAAGATCAGTTTGGCAGCTGCATGTAATATATATACAAGATGTTAATTATTTTATACTGTAGAAAGACATTGAGTTACACAGTCAACACATAGTGTGTAGGTATATTTTTGTATCATCTGCTTAGAAATGATGCTGAAATCCAAATGACCTTATTAACTGTCCAAAGGAAGTAAATAAAGGAGAGCAATGGACCTAAAACTGAGTCTTGTGATACTCCAACAGTTAGGGGAAGAGCCAGGGTGGTGGACCTAGAGAAACAAACACTGCAGGGATTAGATAAATAGGATGTAACTAGGAAAAACATGTGTCTTGAATACGTAATAATTGTAAGATTTGTTTAAAAAGCAGCAGAAAGCAGTGGCCTCTGGGTAAGGTGGAATGTGGTTGTACTTGCATTCCCATATTTAACTTCACCCCCACACGCTATCACCATAGATAAAAGCATTGAGTTTTAACACAATTTTCCTTTCATAACATTTTATTGACCTTAACATTTGTATTAAATATATAAAGACATTTGTTTATCAAGTTCAAGTATTTTCAAGTCAGTAAATACACATGTTGGCATTCAGATATATTTATTTATGTGTCTGTCCCACCACATTTTTGTGGGGCATGTTAGAGTTTAGAAAAAGTTAGAAAAATTTAGATAAATATGAAAACTCAATTTCCTTTACAAACAACTTCAGTCACAGCCAGGGTAGCAAGTTATATTAAACAAAGTACAAGGATAAACTTACTTATTAACATTTTGACCTAAATTTACTAAGCAGGTAGATTGCAGGAAGATTGAAAAGTGGGGATGTTGCCCATAGCAACCAATCAGATTTGAAATATCAGTTTTGTTTTACATGTAAGCTTAAATCTAATTGGTTGCTAAGTGCCACATACCCACTTTTATAATCTTCCTGCAATCTTCTGCTTAGTAAATATTTCACACAGTTTTTTGTTAACTCACCTACCAGTGCTGAGGTCAATTCCTGGATGAGACCTATAAGTGTGGAGTTTGTATGCATTCCCTGTGTCTGTGTGGGTTTCCTCCCACACTTCAAAAAACATTTTTCACTTTATCTCTTGTATATAGTTTAAATAAATAATGAATTGCTTGCTATATCTATCCCAGTGTGTGCTTTGTTATTTCAAATTATTGTACATTATTTTATAGTACACTCACCCAAGTAGAAATACATTACTTTTGCATTGATCACTATTTACATTACCCGTATATCGTAAAACATAGATAGTATATAAGGATTGAAACATCCAACAATGTACAGGATCTCGTGTCCTATGTTCGGATAACCAAATGCAGGACTTGTGGTTCTAATAAAGCAGATCATCCTATGCATAGGAGAAGACCACTCTCCTTAAGGTTTTCATACTGTTCTTGAAACATAGAAACATAGAAAGTGATGGCACATAAGAGCCGCATGGCCCATCCAGTCTGCCCCCATTTTGTTTGAGACTCAGAATACCCTTATATTTATCCCAAGTATGCTTAAACTGTTCTGTAGTATTAGCCTCCACCACTTCTGATGGGAGGATATTCCACTTATCCACTACCCTTTCAGTGAAGTAATACTTTCGCACATTTCCCCCGAACCTACCACCCTCCAGTTTATACGCATGCCCTTGCGTTCTACTACACCTCTTTCTCTGGAAAATGCCCCCTCCTGCACATGTTGTCCCTTGATACATATGAATGCTGCTATCATATCACCCCTCTCTCTTCTCTGCTCCAAGCTGTACATATTTAGTTGCTCTAGTCTTTTTTTTGTAGTTTTTGTTGGTCATACCATGTACCATTTTGGTGGCTCTTCTTCTTGCTTAAAATCAGGGCAGTGCAAAACATGCATAGTATATAAGAGCTAAATCCATCTCTTACCAGCATACCCCTCCCACTTCTTATTCATATTATCACTTCACACAAGCCCCCTTTGAGACTTGCCACAAAACACAAGAGGTCTGGATTTGATAGTTCTGGAAAGGTGTTTGCTAGAGTGTGCATGTGCACATATTGCAACCTGTTCCCAGAACATGCGTGTATGTCATATATGTTATATGGAATTAAACATTGCCATTGCCAATTACTTTATATTTACATTTTATTACTATTTTGCTTTTTGTGTGCGTCTTGTGAAGCTTAGCTATGTCTGAGATGCAGGAAGTGTGTTAGATAGGTGTAAACCTATCACCATGGAAACTGCAAATTTTTCAGAGTTACCTATCTGCCTGCAATACCACAAATGATTAAACTGAATTTCCTGTGCTTATGGGCTTATGGGCACCTACATTGTGGATTTAGAAACAGGCAATATGTCAATGACAGAAAGCTGTTATTAGTCTTTCTGAAAGTGAGGCGAAATTTTACTATAGGAAGTACCCAGTCATTGCACAAAAACAAATAGCCTTAATCCATAACACATTAAATATTATTAAAAACACACACTAACACAACCACTTGCAACCTCAGATCAGGGCTTGAAGTGGGGGTGTATACGAGGGTATGCCATACCGGCACTCTCTTACTGATGTGTGAATTGAATAACTCCATTGACTTATATTATATTCTGTATTTACATGCCACCACTTCTAAATGTCCATACCTCCACTAAATTTCCACTTCGACCACTGTTTCAGTTTGAAATTTCCAGCCTAAGAATTACCATAGGAAGCTAACCACAAATTTATTAAGTGTCTCCAAGACATAAAATTAAGCTTGATGATTGCTAATGCTACTGAAGGGTTGCTCATGAAAGATTAATGATGAACAGGACTAGCATGGAATAAACTGTCTGGCAAAGTGGCAGAGTGTATAAGGACAGTGCTAGATATGTGGGCATCGAAGCAAAGTATGCTTATCCTTATTCTTTTGACAATCAAACTAATTCTTTTGATAATCAATCTAATAGATATTATTTGTAAAATGAATAAGCATTTAAACAACAAAATCACCAAAAGTTCTTTGCAGACTGATTTATAGAAATTATACTTACCAAACCTTTATATATATATATATATATATATATATATATATATATATATATATATATATATACTGTATATGTGTGTGTATAGCAAACACATGGGCCCTAAATTTACTAAGCTATGGGATTACAAAAAATTAAAATGCAATTGGTTGCCCATAGCAACCAATTACATTTAATGGCCTACAAATGGAATTTTCTTTATATTTAACATATTATACTATTATGTGATTTCAAGTAAATACACTGGATCAGATCCAGACTTTACATACTATTGACTTACTCACAACTTACTCAAGAATGAGCAAAACCATGTTAAATTGCATGGGTGGTAAAATTAATTTTAGTGTTCGAATGCAGGGAGAATATTTTAATTTTGCATTTTGCATTGTGTTACATTGTTAGTAGACTTGGAAGAACATCATCTCTCAACTCTAATACTATTTGCAACTCATGAAAATTGTACTCCCCTGCAGTTCTGGTTTGCCCACTTGAGTAAGTCAATAGTATGCAAAGTCTGGATCTGGTCCATTACTCAGATTGAAATTTGTTAATTGTTTTGCAATTATATTTCTTTGCTTGTTTTTAGAATTAATTTGGAATTCTTACTAAAGATGTTTCCAATCTTGGTAATGTTCACAATTTATTATTATTAGTAGCATAAGTAAATATATTGCTTTGATTAGAGGAGTAAATGGTGGTATAAGTAACATTTTGTCATCTGTAGTACAAGAGAAGCAACGTAGAGTGAGAAAACCAATCAATAGCTGCAAATTTGAAATGTATTTAGAATTTAAATTTATTAATTGACAAATTTGGAAAATCCTATTTTTCCACAATATAATAATTATATAAAAATTCAGTTATTTTGCACCTTTACTCTAATGCAGTGAGTTTGAGTCGTTTACACTTATTGCTCCAGTCAATAATCAGTATATCAACTGTAAATAAAAATCTTTCACATTGAGTTTGCTGGAATATCAGTGACTATTGTCTTAGATATTGCATCAACTGTAACACTATTTTGTGTTAAATGATCAGCTTGCTATCTGTGTATACCAAACGCCAGCTGACAGAGCTGATTTTAGCCTCATTTCTAGGAATTATTTATGCAGGATGCCTAAATTGGTTGTTTTCTAGACACATTATTAAATTTTGCTAAGAAAAATTACAAATTCTTAAAAGCTTCAGATTATTGTTCTGGTTCCTGTTTACTTTATGTTCTGTTTGCAGTTTACGGATCAAGGGTGATCAGTTGATGCTGCTAAAGTGCAATGTTTTCATTACTTGATTTGCAGGGGAGTTAAATTGATTAGTTGCAAACAAAATTAGAGTTGAGAGATGATGTTTCCTAGCCAAGTATAAAAACAGTGTAACAGTAACACTGGTCAGTATGTGTATACAAAATGCAAAATATAGGACTCTATTTACAGTATCCATTCACTGTAAACAATGCTACTGCAGGCCTGCCAGCATCGTCCACAGTATTTAAAAAAACTCAGATGAAGTCCGGTGATGCCATTTGAAGGTGTCCTTGCGGTGGTCTTCATCCGATGTCTGATATTTTCTTGCACTTGCGCTGTGCAAGAATAATATATATATTAATTTAATTTATTTATTTTTTTTTGGACAGGGAGATGGAGTGAATGGAGACATGGAGGGAGTGATGAGAGACATGGAAAGAGGGGGGATGAAATCCACCCAATGAAGAATGGGGGTGGAGGTGTCTATGCGATAGCAACTTCCCCTGCCTCCACCACTGCCGATCGCCTTTTAGATATTATTTTCGTTATTTTTATGAGATAGTGGCAGTTTTTCATGAAAAACTGACACTCACTTATATTGGATCTTTTTAAATAGAGCCTAAAGTATTCTCCCTGCATGCAAACATTAACATTCATTTTACCTCTCCTGCAGTTCAACATGGTTTTACCCAATCATAAGTAAATCAATAGTACATAAAGTCTGGATCAATATATTTTTTTTAATTTAATAGAACACCAAAAACTTAAATAATAGAGATTCAAAAGAAATTCTATTTCACATGTTTCATTATGTCCCTGTTTATTGTATCCTTTGTTGCTATATTAAGACCTTATCTTTAATTCTTGGGTTCCTATAAACTTACTTCTCCACTGTAAAAGTAAAGAACATGTTAGTCATCTAGTATCACACAACTGTAAATTAAGATGTTTTGTACCTACTTACAGATAGCGTAACTAACATTACCCATGTGTACAATATACTTTAACATGAGCAAATATGTCCGTATCTGATCCTATACTATGCTGTTGATAGTTTTACTCTAACCTAAGATCCATGCATCCCTACAACCATGTGTTAGCCATATTGTTAATATTTGCCACATAGTAAAGTTGAGGATACAACCAGCATATTTAACTACACATAAGGAAAGGGGAGAAACCTCACATATAACCAAGACATTGATAAAATAAAATAGCTTCCTGTTCTGGAATATATGCCTGTTTTTCCCAGGAGCAACAATGAGAATATGGGCATCACCCTCTACACCTCTTTGCCTTTCAAAGGCAAAAAACATATACAGGGGCATAGCTAAAGGTTCATGGGCTAAGGTGCAAAAGGTCCCCCCACAACAATAATAAAATTTTAATGTATAAAGTGTATATATTTACTATACAGTGTATATCATCACATCTCAGATATGTAGTTTGCTTGGTTTCAGAGTTACAGCTTCAGCACATGACACCCATAGACTTAGATTGGGAGTACTAAGGGGTGCTCTCCCCCCGAACCCCAAAACCAATCCTATTTCTCATGCTGACTACTCTGGGTCAGGTCTCCATACCCCCCACATGGCATCTTTGCCAAACATGCAGGGAAGGAGGGGGACCATGGCGCTACTAGTGGAGAATGGTGATGGGATGTTCCTGTCTATTGGCCCCCCCTTGTTCAGCAGCCCAGGTGCAGCTGAGACTGCTATAGCTACGTCACTGAACATTATTATTAACAAAATGAGGACTTGGACATTCCCGAGGCAGCATTTATATAAGTCTAGAATTTTCTAAATGTTTTAATGGTACATTAAAAACATACAAAACATACTTTTTTTTTAAACAATATTATATATTAAAAATGAAATGAACTTTTTTCTATTGAACTTCCCAAGACCTGAAACTATGACTTTCACTATCTCTGAGATGATACAATCATATGGCAGAAGCACAGACTCACCTGCAACTGCGTCTATTTAATTGAGAGAAACACCCCTCCTTGCATTTAAATATAGCGCAGTGCAGTCTTCAGCAAACAAAGAGACCTAAAATCTCAACAAGTAGGTGCTTTTTAGGGAACAAAAGTTCTGTACCTTTGTTAAAAGTATTAGATCCTAGCATGCTGCCAACCAAAAATATGTTAGAGACGTATCCAAACATGAGTGAAGAGCAACTACTCACGGCTCAATGATTACTGAATATGTAGGCCACTTTGTTGATAGTTTAAAAGTGGCTCATTGGATAGATTGTGTGCTGTTTAAACAAAAAATTATGGTGGAGGGTTGGATAGTTTGATATGGTAACAGATAGTAAACCCCATCAACCAGCTTACTAGTATAGAATTGAATTCTTAAACTAAAGAATATATTACCTATTAATTAGTATCATAAGACCAGATCCAGACTTACGTACTACTGATCTTGCGAGAGAGTGGCCAAAACCATGTTGTATTGCAGGGGAGGTGAAATAAATGTTATTGTTTGCATGCAGGGAGAATACTTTATTTTTGCATTTTGCACACAGATACTGACCAGCGTTACTGTAAAACTGTTTTTAGACTTGAGCTAGGAAACATCATCTCTCAACTCTAATACTATTGGTAACTAATGAAATGTAACTCCCCTGCAGTTCAGCATGGTTTTTCCCACTTGCTCAATGATACGTAAGTCTGGATCTAGTCCACTGACATAAATGTCAGAATTGTTTACAATCACTAAACTAGGCTACTTTTTAAACTATATAACATTTCTTAAAACAAATTGTTTTATTGATGTGATCTAAAACAAGTGTAATTATTGGAGCCACTATGCAAATATGCAGGAAAACTGTGACTACTTGAATACAGTCACATACTGTCTTCCATTATGCAAATAAATTCAAAGATATTTTGTGACTGATCAGCTAGAAGGGACACAATGATTTATAATTCAAATAACGGTGCATTAAAATCAAATTGAACTAATATATTTCTAAATATGCAAACCTGGAATAATTGTAAAAATAATTTAAATCATTGCAGCTATACAAATCATATAATGTATCTTATTGTTAAAAATATATCATTTTGTTCTGTATTATGTGACATAATTGTTACAGTTGAACACATTATTTCTTATTGTATGAACAAAAAACACCAAAAATCTGAAGCAGAATTATAAATAGTTTTTAATCAGTAAACGAAATGTTACGAATCTAATAATGACATAGGACAGGCTTTCAGTATATGTAGTATGCAAAAGTAAAAGCCTTTAGGATACTTCTAATTTTTGCTTTGAAGTAAATTCTGAATGTATTTCTTTTAAGTAATGAAATATGTAATGTGAAATGACTATCTTTTATAAAAAAAAACACTTAAAATGCAGTTTAAATATAAATATATAAATAATAGATAAAAGCATTATACTATATATATATATATATATATATATATATATATATATATATATATATATATATATACACACACACACAAACACAAACCACAAGTGTAACAATGATTTGCAGGAGTACTGCTTAATAGAAAAATGCGTATCTCTCAAAAGTCACAATGACCATCAAAATGAGGTTGTGCATCATTTTCCAGTGGAAAGGGAGAAGCTGTCATGACAGGTGTAATTTATCATTTTTTTCTGATTTAATATCAAGGAAATATATTAAAATAATAAAAAGAATCCTGAAATCCTCAAAATTTGTAGTGATAAATAGCACTCCCTGTCTTTATTGCATTATACCTACTAACAGAAATATTGCACAGTGGATTTTGCCAGACATGGACGATTATTTTCCAATAAAAAGTTGCATATTAAATTCCAGCACAAAAGTGGGTGTCTAATACTTTTGAAATCTTTCAAGGTTTGCCCAAGAACACAATTTTAAACTTAACTAATATAAAGCTTTTCTGGATAAAAGAAGCATTAATGCTTAGTCTCTTTCACTCCCCTACTAAACAAAAAAGGTGATGGCTTCATATATTTCCAGTTTACAGTACCTTGAAGCATTTTTAACATGCTGATTTTTCTCACATTTTTCATACTTTCTTTTTTCTATACTAGTAGCTGAAAGGAATTCATTACATCTAATCACTGTGCAATGCTAGAAAATGTAAGGCAATTGATGATTTCCCTGGCAGATGTAACCTAAACCTTACTGCAAGGCTTTTGCCAAGGTAGTAGATAAATATGTATTAATCTCATGTAATTTTTCAAAAGGATTTTATGAATGTTTGTTACTAGCACATGAATGTTTGTTACCAGCACTTGTAAAAATAAGCACACTATTTTGTAGGCGTGACAGTAAACATGCAAATACTGTTTCTATGAGGCGTAACACTTCATAGCGTAACACTGTTTTTATTTTTTTTTTAAAACACACACAAAGACACTCTTTTTAGGCAAATTACCATAAGTGTGTCTTGTCAATAGGCATATCAGATAAAAAGCAGTCTATTAGTACAGCTCTATCGGCTGTCTTTGCTGTTAGATCGACCTTATTCCGCCGCAAGTGGTTCCAATGTCTCAGATGTTGCATGAGCAGAGTATGAGTATACCTGGGGCAGAGTTTGGGACAAATAAGCCCTGCCCTGTCTGACTCCCCAGTCACGCCCAAACCCCGAAACAGTCACGCCCAAACCCCGCCACAGTCACGCCCAAGCCCCACCACAGTCACGCCCAAACCCCAACCCTTTTCCCCGCCATGACTGCAGCAACTGTTTTTTTAATTAAACCATGAAAACAAAGAATGGAGGAGGTTCACCCAAAAGCTGGACTGTCCCGCTGAAATCGGGATACTTGGGAGGTATGTACATATCCAACGGGACCACTTTATTAAACACACTTTGAGAAACTTCATGTTAATGTAACTATCTACTGAATTAATCATGTGCCAGCAGCTTCACCCATAAAAGTATGCAAACATGCCTGAATGATTGTTGAGTAATGTGAATATTCTGGAAACTGCTGATTGTCTGTCATTATTATTACTCACATTTGACTCTGCATATATTAAGCATTAATGATGATTACTTTATGATACTGTGTTGGATAAACTGGATAGGAATAAACAGGACTGGATAGGACTGAACAAGACAAGCCTTGGCAGAGGAATTTTTTCAAGGTGATTCATGTACAGGAAGCACTTTATGCACTAGGTCCAGACTTAATCCAGACTAAATATAGTTATTTATTTAGCCTACTGGTATGCCATTACTTACATCATAATGCCAAGTCACTTCCTGTGACTGTAACCTTATTAAAAAGTGTCAGAGGTCTTATTTATCAGAAGTCTGGATAAAATGGATTGTGTTAGAAAAAATAGCATAGATACATGCACAGAATACCACAACAGACAAAAATCTAATTCCGAGGGGTATATTTAATAAGCAGCGAGAATGCAGTGAGATTGGAAAGTGGCATGGCAACCCATCAGATTCAAGCTCTCAGTTTCATTTTACACACTGGAGAATGTGAACTTGAATCTGATTGGTTGCTATGGGCAACATCCCCACTTTTCAGTCTCGCTGCTTAGTAAATATACCCCGAGTCTTGAAATCTAGAACTAGGCCTTATACATCTCCTAGTTATTTTAAAACTATAAAAAAATGTTTATGTTTGGTTTATGTTAAAACCTAAAATGAATGGTAAATTTACAATTCTAACAATTTGTATTAGATCATTCAGATAGTGACTATAGATATTATTATTGCAATTTACTTAATCTACAAATTTTATTTTACATTGGTTGCATCATGGGGTATTATCAGTGGATTCAAGGGGTTGGCAATATCTTTTAGGTTTAGATATAGGGCCACATCCAGATGGCAGAACACAATGTGTTCTCCACACCATAGGTGCTGGCTTCAGCCCTTATGTCCACTGATCTCTTTGCAGCACCTTAATTTAAAGCAAGTACAGTGGGTAGACCTATGTATAGGTGGAGTGGTCTCCCCCCCCCCCTGTTTCTCTTTCATCTTTGAGGGCCCTCTGTCGGTAATGTACCCCTTGCCACTCTGATCCTCCACTGCCTGACCAATCAGATGCAGGGGCTCAAGCTGGAGAACAACTGCAAAATATAGTTTTTGGAAGGGGTATATAGGGTATATCAAAGGTTGCGCTGAGTAAAATTCTCATAACTATATTCTGTGGTACATACACCCCAGGAATCTTTTGATTTCATGAGAGGTGAGGAGAGTCTTTTTTCACAGCAGCTGAAAGGGAGAGCAGGCTTTTCTGTTTGATTGACTTTTGTCCAGTCCAACTGATCCAGGTGTGTTTGGATTTGCTGTAGCTTCAGGTATTTGATGTAATGATGTCACACATGTAAAGCAACAGCAAATGTGTGTGTTAATTGCCAAAAGAACCAGATGTGAGGTCCCCAGACAGACTGGGGGCCCCCGGTGTTAAAAGCTGCAGGCTTATCGATGCCTTAATCCAGCTCTGTCACCATATGTAGGTGAATCTGCATAGTACAGCACTTTGCATAGCAAAGCACTAAGCAATTACAGCATTCGGTTCACTTGATCCGGTTCATAGAGAGTAGATGAGAAGTTCCTCAACACCATTGAATGCATAACCTTGCTTTATTATTTCAGAAAAGTAGAGTGGTTGTGCCTTAAACACCATTTTAATTAATGTATTCACCTTTTTAGCTACAGTACAACATTTAATAAACCTCATGCTTACCCAAAACATGAATTTTAATATAACTAGGTGTAAACAAGTCTTACTGGTGTCCCCAAAAATTAGAGTATTTTAGATTCACATGCCATTGCAGTAGAATTGCATTTATGTCTTTGGTTGAGAAGAAATGAATGAACATAGTCAATATACAATTACTGTGTGTTCCTTAAATGAGCCTATGGTAGATCTATTACACTTAGTTTATACCAAAACATTTGCACCAGCAACATGTCTGAAGGTTGACACATGGCTGGTTATATTACCTTCCAAATGCTTCACTAAAGTTATGCAAAATGTCTAAAGGTGGCCATACATGGTACGATAAATCGTCCGATAGTAACGAAAAATCGTTATCGGCCGATAAATCGTTTGCATGTATGGTCAATTTATTTAAACCACAGGCCAGAAATATCGGTGAGAAACCTATTTCACCCGATCATTTTATCTTTCAGTAAGCAGAACTTACATCGTTTAAAATAAGAATGATCGTGATATGTATGGCCAATACTTTAGCATCGTTCGAAGAAAACTCGTAATAAAAAATCGTGTCTACATTTCCAGCTTTCAGGAAGTACAGGCCTATAGTCCCGGAAGTACTATAGCACAGGAAACAGCGATGGTAAACATTGTCTGGTAACTCGTATAATATGTACATCAAAAGCTACAGCAAACACATGTGCATGTAAAATGATGTTTACTAAATCCTTATAACATGTGGTCACTACATACAATACTCGCGTTGTGTCTTAACAGGTACGATGTGTGCNAAAAATCGTTCCACGAACGAAGAAACGTCAGTGGAGAATGGNCATCGACATTACAATGTAAACAGAAAGCTCACAACACGAGAAATAAATAAAAACCAATAAAGAAAAGGTTGTGCGTGTAAATACAAAGATTTGACTACATATTAGTACACAAAAAATATATATTTATAATACCTTGTATGTGAAAAGTTGTACTANAAAACCTTGACTTTGCGCAAATTGAAATCCTTAATAGTAATTNGCNAAATGACACATAAGAAACGTCAAGACTTGTTATATATATGTACAAACATATGTGTGAATTATGATCACATGTATTTCATTAGATTATACAAAAATGTAAGTAAGTGCTTACACCATTGTACAAGAACATGTTGAAAAGGCAAATATGTGTCATATTTGTTTTGTGTGTATATGTAGTGCATAAGTTATTTTCGTGCTTCCTTATAGTAGTACACTGTAATAGAAAAATATGTAGAACTATGACCACATAGCACCGGAAATGCACGCCAGATCACTAAAAATGTACCATTGCTGACTGCCATAACAAGGTACGACGTAATGAACAGCCTTCAAGATGGGTTTACAGCTTTTATTAAACAGTAAATAAACATATATACATTTCTGTGATAGCAAACATCCTGCATACCTGCAATGTGAAATGTGGCATCTAAATACAAAAACTGTTCCATTAGCATGGTAATAACCAATTATTATAAAACCCTAATTTGTGGTAATACACTATAATCAGATTTCCATTGATCCTCACCTAATGCACATACGAACATGTGTATTTAGTACCACATACACAGCGCCAGCTATGTACACTGAAATGTGGAATAATAACACTTATAATGTGTCATTGCACACACCAAAAAGATTGAAAAATGTGTTGTGTGCTACAAAACAACATTGTACATACCATATTTGGCTAACAAAAAGACTTTTACACTAGTAAGAACAAGTTAAAACTACACGCACCTATACCTAAACATAAGTTTGCGTGTAAAATGGTACCCTAGTTGCAAGGGTGTTCTCGTTTGAAAAGTANCGTAGGTGCCATTTTTTTTAATAACATGACATTGGTATGCAATACGATAGCTTTATTTTTAAAATCCTCTGCCATTTCGACAGTTTCATCAAGGACGCGCATATACTGCAACAGTGGTGCATCTAAGGTGGATTGTGGTTGCAGCTGCTCGCTGTGTCCTGGCTCACTGCCACTGGAGGAGTCCGTAATAACAATTGTCTCTGCAATAAACAAGCATATTTGAACATGTTATGAACATCATGCATATGTTCTATGTATAATGATGACTAAACATTTGTATGTTGTGCAGTAGCGTACCATATATTGACACATTGTCATATGCAATATAATGGTAAGACTAGTGGTAAGTAATGCTGTAAACGCCACTTTTTTCATTTACTTGCAACGGAAAGGTTACATAAACCATACATTTAACCGTTAGTTGCCTAATCATGACAGTTTATAGTGTCTACACTGTCTGCCAACAGGTGATTGTTAATGAACAAGCTATACATGTTTCCATAGCTATTATAGTACACATTTACCAGGCGACGTGNCACATGTACATTCTAATACATTCCTGTAACCCCAATATAATGTATTGGTTTCTATAACAAAAGTTTCATTGATATCAGCATACGGGTAATAATGCTGTTCATGTATATGCCATATACATGTGCATATATGGTAAGAGCAATGGTTGCTATGCATAACATGTATATTTCACCAACTATGCACCTATGTCTGCACATATTAATCCTACGGAAAACGTCATGTACTCAATTAGTATTATACAGAAACAAAACCATGTTTACATACCATCCGTGCTTTCTGCCATAGGTTTAGGTGGAGTTGTTTCACGCGCAAAACTGATGTGTTGATGACTTGTAGTAGGAGTGGCTGTAGAAAAGAAAATGACATTGTTACAGTGTGCATAAAACTATTTTTGCATTGTNCAAAAACATTGCAAACATTACACNCNTNCTTGATGACGTGTAATAAAATACATATATGTAAAACGCATACAGTGATTAAAACTTTGCTACACCTCATACATATTACTTGTGAAGCACCTCAACCTTGGATNNACAAAGTGTACACGTATTACCTTGTACCATGATTAACCTCACCTTTTATATAACACACATATTGCTGTTTGTGTAGTATTGCACAACACATAAGGCTGCTCATGTACACCAAAGNAGGAGTCCATAAGATTGCACGTGAGCAAGCAATGGTAACAGCATCCTATCAAAGTGTGGACCAGTACCTATTAGATATTGATGTTTATCGGAGTGGTGTTGTAACACTGCAATNAATACATGTGCTGTTTTCATGATGCACCTTTATAGCAATATTGATGCNTATAGTAACAGGAATGGGACACATTGNAATGTGAAGTNAAAAANGTTATTTTCTTTTGTTTTCCAGATGGTTGATAAACGTGAATTTATTCGCGAATTTATAGAGGTGTACCAGGCCAACACATGTCTATGGCAGTGCAAGTCCTCTGACTATACCAACAAAGATAAAAGGTTGGCGGCAATGAATGCCTTGCTTGACGTTACTAAACAGTACCATCCGACAGCAACTCTAGATTATGTAAAAAATAAAATACAGAATTTGCGTACTGTATACAAAAAAGAATTGAACAAAGTGAACGATAGCAAGCGTTCGGGGGCTGCCAGTGATAAAATATACGTGCCACGCCTGTGGTACTATGAGTTGCTGCACTTTACAGCAGACTGTGATATGCCAGCACCAGCATTAACAAATTTGGATAATACCGAGTCATCATCGCAAACNAATATAGAGGANACGGAAACGGTAAGTAATGTATTTATTATTTATTTTCATAATAACATACATATATCGACGTTTGCNGCTTTATTGGAAAACTTCATTTTGCCAGGCAACGGCACCATTGCCAACAAAAAATTTNACATAGTTTTCCCNGTTTTGTTTTGCTTCACCGGAAGAATTTGTAAAAGCTATTCGATTAACAGACGTAAGTTGACTATTAACTTCATTTTCGTCATTGTTGTTAGGCAAAGCATTAGTATTAGAANAACTTTGGTGTTTTCGCATGTAGTTATGTAANACACAACAACAGTAAACAATAATGCACACTTTCTCATGTGAGACATTAATGTTCGTATGGAAAATGCGAAATTTGTTCACTAACATCCCAAAAGTATTTTCNACCACTCGGCGAGCACGTGCAAGACGATAGTTAAATATGCGTCTTTCAGTGGTTAGTAAGCGTTGCGGGAAAGGNCGCAGTACGTTTGCATGAAGAGCAAAGGCCTCGTCGCCAATAAATACAAAATTTAAATTCTCAACATTTTCCTCAGGCGGNGGCAACTCCAACTTGTTGTGACGTAACTTGTATTGGAACGTGGTATTCTCCATTACGCCACCATCGGACATTCTCCCGTTTTTACCAATGTCGATAAAAATAAACTCATATTTGGCGTTGACAATTGCCATAAGAACAACACTGTAAAAGCCCTTATAATTGTAATAATAAGAACCACTATGTGCTGGCTGGGTAATGCGGATGTGTTTTCCGTCCATAGCTCCGCCACAATTAGGGAAATTCCATCGTTGGTAAAAATCCGCCGCTATGGATTGCCATTCGCCTTTAGTGGAAGGAAACTGTAAAGATACGATAATAAAAACTTTTGTTACATATATGATATTCACAATATGTTTTCCNTCTTTACAGGTAATACCTATGAGCCAAACCATGTCTCCTACAAATAGCGAGGACAATGTAACTGCAGCACAACGTGGCACAACAGCAACAATTCCACCTTATACACGCAATGAACCATCGCGAAAAAGGGCTAAAGACAGTAACATGTCTCGAAACGATGCTCTCACTCAGGCAGTATTAAACACATGTAGCCAATGTTTTGGAAAAGATATTGATAAGTACGATGCCTTTGGAATTGTAGTCGCGGCAAAATTGCGTGAAATGGATGCTAGGTTT
>JABWIB010003124.1:15189-25941 GCA_016617825.1 Platyplectrum ornatum | reverse complement strand
CATGGTTTTATAGGTCATGTATAGAAAAAGTTTTATTTGCAGTGTACACAATGAACACAGAAAAATCGTTTTACGATCGTGTCATGTATGCTGTTTTTAACGACATGTTCATAACGATCACTCCTTTAATTTTATCGTTGGGCGGAGCTTCGTTTGCACATTTTACAACGATGCTCGCTTCGTGTATGGTGCAATAACTTTTGCCCACGATACATCGTTTAATCGCACGAATTCTATGGCGATCGTTCATGCGAACGATTTATCGTACCATGTATGGCCACCTTAAGCATTATAAATTTTCATTTTTTGAAACTAACTGCATTCTTCACTGTAATATTACTCCAGTCACACTGTCAAATGTTAAAACAAAGTATAGTCACACTTTTCACTATACATAGAAGTGAACTGCTAATTTGCATTTAAAAATCTGGGAAAGTAAACTTATATGTTTGCTGTATAAACCTTCATTATTTGCATGGGATTTCCTAAACAATACCTCTGGGGCCTAAATTGACTAAACTATGTGATTGAAAAAGTGGGGATGTTGCCAATAGCCATCCAACCTCTCATTTTCCAGTATGTTATATGAAACTGAGAGCTTAAATGGGATTGGTTACTATGGGCAACATCCCCACTTTTCCAGTCTCGCAGTTTAGTAAATTTAGGTCCATGAATTTGTTTGTTGCTTGTTTGTTTTCACAATACCACAATAATAATACAAAATACCAATACAAATTACATATTTTTCCTCTCGGGACACTGCACTTCTTTTAGATATGTATCCCATAGTTATGTTAAGCACAGAATCCAGAGGCAAACAGCAATTTGTTTAAATAAATTACATTTTAAACAATATTTTGTGCATTATTTTATAGTACCTATAAAAATGCTTATTCTTTTGGATATACTTCAAATCCTTCCTACTTCTAATTCATTACTAAAATATTGCTCATAATTCCTTATTTGTATTCCATATTTATAAAGGAAACATTATAACACTTAATCTTTTCATAGGCCAACCCTTTAATCCCCAGTTACGGTAGTGAGCTTGACTCCTTTTATCATCCATTAGCTTTGATATGCATTATCCAGTAAAGAACCATATCAACCATCCTGGCCCTTGGGATTTCCTCATTTATTTGGATATTACAGTCATGCTTTAGTGCTAAACAGAATCATTACCACTTCAATCCATTTATCTGATCCACTGAATAATACACTTAAAAGCTTATTAGAAGCAACAATAAGATTTGCTTACACAATTGAGACATATACAAAGCAAATTCTACTGAAAAGGAAACAGTACGATATAAAATAATGCTTCCATCAAATCTATTTTGACAGGCAGCACACAAAAATGTTGCAGATGGCAAATTTAGTCAGCAATAGTATTTTTGCAATATGTTTAAATTTATGGAGTTGTTTTAATTGTTACAGCTCTGTCTGTCTGTTTGTTTAATGTCAGTCTTTTGGTGACTGCATTTATTTCCAATAATAGAGAACGACTGGGTATGGAGCTCATAATGATGTTTTCCTGTGTGTTTGAGTTGAAGCATAGTTATTTATGTACATCAGTAGTCATACTGATATCTCAAAGCCATATGAATTTACTCCACTAACTAAGGTAAATCACACTTGTAGCTAATAATTTGTATAAATAATAGCTTGGTATATCAATTGTGAATATTTAGCAATTGTGAACATTTATAAAAGCAATGCGTCTGCCAGATCTGTAAGAGATGACTGTCTGCTGTACGGAACATATATATACATATCTATATGGGAGGGAAGTGCTTTTTTATCGTGTGTCAGTGTCAGAGGGAAGCCGCGGAGGATCTTTCTCCCAGTATGCTCAGCGGCAAAAGCGTCAATGGCGTCGGATCTCTCGCGAGTTCCGAGATCCGCGAGACCACATGATCCGACGTCACAACATCCAGGCACCTTGGATCGAAGGAGGAGAGTACCAAGCTGTTTTGGCTCGTTTATAGTAAGTTTCTGTGGGTTCGCTCTTAAAACCGAATCCACACATTTTTGAGTTCCGCCACTGTGCACGCCTGCAATGAACGGAGAACATTTTTCAATAAAAACCCCTTAGTTGTCCTTTCTACTTATGAATGGGGATAATGCATTACAAATAATACGGGGTGAGATTGCAGCGAGATTGAAAAGTGGGGATGTTGCCCATAGCAACCAATCAGATTCGAGTTCACATTCTCCAGTGTGTAAAATGAAACTGAGAGCTTAAATCTGATAGGTTGCTATGGGCAACATTCACTAGTTGCAATCCTGCAGTCACTCTTGCTCATTCATAGCAAATGTATGGGGTTTACCACTAGTGGTAGGGCTTCGGGCATGATTTGAGTGAATTATATCCTCTGTCTCCCCCTCCTTTGTGCTGACTCTAAGTTTCTCCCAGGAGGTGGAAGCTAAAAGTCTCCAAAACATTATTTTTTGTCTCTTGCAGCATGTTTAAAAGTAAGTTCAATATGTAGATAACTCCATTAAAAGTAAAACGTTTATTGACATTATTTAACACATTTGCTTTTTTATATGCACAGAGGAAGCCCATATTTTTATGACCATTACATTACATTAATACTAATGTATATTGCATAATATCCAGATAGTGTTGAGTGTATTGCAGCAAGGTCTTTGTCAAAATGGTGTAGCTTTGTAGAATACTTATAAAGAATTCAGTTCAACTGAATGATTTCATAAAATATTCAATGTGGTTAGCTTTTCGGTAGTCTAAGATTTCCGTGTACATCACCACAAGAGTACACTGGAAAGAATCTATGTTGATTGTTAATTTTAGTCAATTTATCCTCTTATCCTACTTATCCTCCTTTTTGCAGATTTGTTTGCCTGTGGTTTTATTTATGATTAGAGTATATCAAGCCAGTCCAAGTTATTCTGAATAAGATGTTTCTGAAATTATGGAAATATTATGAAAGAGACTATACATTTGACTGCAGTTATTGACCACTTTATGGATTAACTGGATCTTTTTAGCATATTATACAATTTAAACTGTAAAATATCACCAGTGGTAATCTTTACTCTTCTGTTATTAGAGCCCATGTTCTTTTGATCATAACAGCGAGAGCAGGAAATAAGTTATCTTTATTAACATTTAAAGTTTTGGCTTTTCAAAATGAGAGCCACTCACCAAAATATCTTGCAGTATATTTATTAGATGAATTAATCTTTTGAAACCCTTCTTGTCCATTAATATTACAGATTAAAACTGAAATGATTACTTTTACAGTCTCTTTATATAAAATAAGAAGTCTTAACAGTCAGGTGCATGCATCTATCTATATATATATATATATATATATATATATATATATATATATATACAGTATATATAACAGCAAGCAGATATGAAGTCACTCAATGAAGTCTAAAGAATCTATGCAGTGAAGCTTTATTCAGTTCATTCAGATGATATATAAAGGGTTACCAACATTTCAGACACAACATTGTGACTTTCATCAGGGTGCAAGAATTGGTAATTATAGATGAACACAGTAAGTTTTAGTCCCATATATATAGAAATATATAAATTAAACTTACTACATTTTACTCTCAATCCTAGCAACGGTGGAAACAATGTGCATTAAAACCAAGCACAGGGAGGCATGTTGATATGCATAAAGCAAAAAAAGAAATACATTAATAAACAGTAGAATGTGTATTATAATTAACAAATCAACAATCAAAAAGAATGTACAGGAATTCATCATTTGCAATTCACAAAACATGCCCACCAGAGGACCAGAGTATCGGTCACAGCTGAAATACGGAGCCTCTTCCCAAGATAATCAGTTTAATAGGTGGATCTTTCAGATATTATTAAACACTGTGCTGTAAAATCCTAAGGGACTGGCAGTCCTTAGTAGGGTATCCCTACTAATCTTTGGTACATCAGGATTTCCCTGAAAAAGGCTTCCCAGTCTTGCATGACAAATGCTCCACCTTTATCAACTCATCTGATCACAATCCTGTCATCTCTGAGAAGGTTTTGCAAAGCTTGTTTCTGGGAAATATTCATGGAAGCAGAAGTTGAAGTCACATGTCTGTCTGCCTTAGTGACACTTTTGTCCAATATAAGAAAGCACTTAATAGATGAATTGGTGGAGATGGGATCAAATGTGGACTTGGGTCTCACAGCCATTTTGGCACTTTATTCATCATCATCCTGGACTTTTGTACCAAATAATTGTCTGTGTATTTAAATTTTAACTTGGAAATCATCAAATAGTGTGGTGGGTATAAAAGAAATACATTTTATTAAATAAGTTTCAGCATTGGACAGTGTCCTGGAGGATATCCATTACGAATGGTTCAATCAACTTTTAGGTTTATTTATATGTGTGCCCCATCCTGAGGGAGGTTTGCCTAAAAAACCTTTTGACTTCTGGGGCTAAGTGGCAGGTGTGACTTCAGCGTCAGAGTCACTAGTATTGGGGCGACTTACAGCTTCAAATTCGCTTCTACTGATGTAAGGGTGCTGTTTGTATGGTTTCCTTTATGGGGTACTATGCAGGTCTCTGTGCCACAAAACTTGTAGTGAAAAGAGTGGATCTTCAGTAAATCCGATCGCAGCAGCTTCTACTTCGTTGAAACTAAGAACTTCTCCTATTGGTAGGACAGCATGAGCCATGCCTTTGTCCTCTTCTGTATGTCTCATATTCAAAGATCAATTTCTGTTCATCAACTGGAATTATTGGAAGCAGTAAAGGGTATTTCTGGTTCTGAAATCTTTTACACTGGGTCAGAACCATGATCAGGTGCTTGGTTGGCAGTATTGTGAAACCACAATCAGCTGTAATAGATAATTCAAAGTATACTGTCATTCCACTAATCAATAATAAAACTGCTCCCAGAGATTTTCCGTTTGATAACGTAGACAGCAAGCAGATACAGCAAGTAGACAGCAAGAAGTCACTCACAAGACTCAAAAAATCTCTGCAGTAAAGGTTTATTCAAATGATATATACAAGGTTACCGATGTTTCAGTCACAACATTGTGACTTTTTTTACTGCAAGATTTAGACTCATATATATATTTATACTAGTACTAGTTGCTGCATGTTGCTGTTGGCCCAACCTGTTCAGCTCGGTTATGTACTGGCCATAGTGGAACTGATTCCCGCTTCCCGTCTCTGAGGATTATGTTGCGCTAACTTGCCTCTACCATCAACGTGTTCTCAAAGGTTAACAGTTCTCAAAAGGCCTGAAAACAAAGCCTGCCACTTAATACTCTCTTCAGGTACGACCTGTCGACATGTCGCCATTACTTTTCAACTACCAGTCCAGTCTCTTTTTTCACAGCATGTGCCACGCAGCTCCTCACCACTTGTTCTCCTCCTTTTAGCCCATTATGTGCATTAGGGGGGCTTTCTACTCCTGTGGCATTAAGGAACACGAGGCATAACGCTGCCTGCACTATCCGTCATTATATATAGAAGTCACACAATAATATATTATGACATGCGTGTCCTCGCGCAAATACATTCAGAGGGTGACTAATAGCCTTCCCTCCAACATCTCATTATTCCCTATATCGGCAAGGTGGAATACCCCAAGTGCAGAATTCCGATCTACAGACTTCCATAGCTGTTTCAGCGAGGTTAGCCACCTGAGAGGCCAAGTAATTGTGCAGTGTCTTTAAATGCTTTTGTTCTTTCTGTTCTGATCACATGATCTATTCTCATCTGCTTCATGCTTCCTTGTTTGTTCAGTTCTATCACTCAGGTGTGTCTCATTACTTTCTCTGACCTCTTTGCTCTTCTAGTTGTCTTCTAGTCTTCTGCTGACTTCTAGTCCTTAAGCTTGCTCATGTGCCTTGACTCCCTGACTTTACACTCTGGGGCCTACATTTACTAAGTATGGAGATTGCAGAGAGATGGAAAATTGGGAATTTTGCTGATCAGATTCAAGCTAACATTCTCCAGTATGTAAAACAAAACTTTGAGCTTGAATCTGATTGGTTGCTATGGGCAACATTTTCATTAAAGTAACTGAAAATCTAAGCGAGACTCTTATATGTCAAGATCCAGTCAGAATAGCCATAAGGATGGATGAAACGTTTCAAAGAATCTGTCGTGATCCTTGCTGTCTGGTCACGGTCCGGAATGACCACTAACAATTTACTATAATTTTCAATAATGGTCAGTGCATATTGCAACCGTGATGAGCTGGTCTGTAATTTTACATGATCTAAAAGTGTGATAAGATAGCATATGGCAAAGAGGCACTTTCTGATGTGCTCCTGTAGGCTTCCTATTCTGACTGAAAACTACATAATTACGACACCACTCTTCAATGTCCATCCACATCCCTTTCCCCAGAAGTATCTTGTGCACAAGACAGTCTCAATCTTCTGAGTACCAAAATGTCCTGAGGCATCATGATATGCTTGTAAGAGGACCCCAACTTGTTGCTTTGGAATGAACACTGGAATGATTTGCTGGTGAGTCTCCGGGTAAATACTTATCTGGAGTAAATTTTCCTGTGTGACTTTGTCCTTTGTTGTAGCAATTGTACAATTTTGGGACTCTCAGCATAACTGTCAGTAAATATTGAAGGACATGACTTTCCTTCTGTATTTGTTTCCATTGATTCCCTGGAGTTTCAGGTGAGGGATTGTGAATGAGCGGTTTTTGTTCAACAGAGATTGGACCTGAAGTTGCCACCTTTTTATCTCTTGGTTTGAGACACCAAACAGTGGAACTTAAACATCCATTGACCGATAAGTCTCTTCTTCTGACAGAATTTCAGTTGACGACATCAAGTGAGCATTAGTATTTATTTAGTTTTTCCCACACCATTATGGGGCGTCAAAATTGCAGGACATTTTGATAGGTGCTGTCAAAACAAGAAACCTTTGTTATGGAGATGCAGGCAGCATTCTTTACCTAACAGAAGATGTGGTTTAAGGCTGAGACATATATATATATATTTTTTTGGGTATGGACCCTGTTGGTGACGCCATGCTCATCACTGTCACTGAGTGGTACAGCGTGGGCCTGTAGCCTGTACCTGTTTTTCCCCCTGCAATCCATATTTTTGTCTTGTCTTTTTTTTCTCAGAACAGAAGGACAGAGACCCTTCAGCTAACCCCGTTAGAGCAAGAAATGCAAATGTTGGTCATAAGCAAAAATATAAATTTTTATTTAAACCGGAATGAGAGATTCCCCGATTGGAAGCACATAAGCTAAGAACAGCTGTACTATAACATAAACAAATCACTACCATTTAATAATAACCTTAGCTAGCTGGCTTAAAATGTCATCATATGTATTCATAATCCTGACAGTGAAATTGGGTATTATATGTCAGCATCTTTTGTTTTTAAGGTAAAACTGTGAGCCAGCGGATTATTACTGGCTGGTTATAAAAAGGATTTCAATTATCCTAATTTTCTACCATAACCATGAAAGTACTAGCTCTTACAACAATACAGGATACTTACTTAACAAAATTATTATTCAACAATGGGTAATACAACAAGCCTCATTTCAAGTTCTGCTATTTACATAGAGAAGTTGTATACTTCACCTGGTATCAGGCTCCCAATGGTTTGGCATAGTGTATATTATATACATCAGAATCAACCTATGAATAGTCACAGCAGTTTATCCTTAGGTCTACTGCTTGTACACAGGAATTAAAATGGCCACTGGCCTCTGAGGACAATGTTCTGACAAATGGCTGTGCAAGAGCGTGAGGGATGCCACAAGACTGGTTCTGCTACAGGCTTCAGGCTATGCTTATTCTGTCAGGACAGGAGCATAAGGAAATTGGTGTGTTACTGCTCTAGAAGCCCCATATTCCGAGTACTGTTCATATAAAGTGCAGTATATATGTGTAGCAGCGTAATGGCTGTTTCAGCCTTCAGTCATCCAAGCAGTCTCGAATTCAGTTGCTGAGCACATACTTAACTCAAGTTGTGGCAGCTCCGATCCCAATCCTAATCCCAAATTGCTGCCTACATTTACTAAATGGATGAGCATGGCAAGCAGTTTACCTATTAAGTGTCTTGTCCATTTTGATTTTGAGGAAACAATGGGACTTTCAGGTGGAGATGGCAGAGAGGCAGTTAGACGGGGAGATGTGTGGTGAGAAGAGGTAGATTTGAGTGTTATTGACATAGAGGTGGTATTGGAAGTTGAAAGAGTTGATGAGGTTGTCAAGTGAGAAGAGGAGGTGACCAAGGAAAGAGTCATGGGGAATCTCTATTGAAAGAGGAGTAATAGGGGAGGAGGAGTTAAGGAATTGAGACAGAATATGAGTGTCAGTAAGTCAAAGAGAGAGTGAAGAGTATGGAGTAGTAGTGTGTGATTGACAGTGTCAAAAGCAGTTGAAAGGTTATGAAAAGTGAGAAGGGAGAAAGGGCCTTTAGATTTGGTGGTGAGGAGGTCTTGGTGACTTTAATCAGGGCAGTTTCTGAGCAATTGAGGGGACAGAGCCCAAATTGTAGAGGATCCAAGATGTGGTTGTCATTGAGGGGATTAATATATTGTAGACTAAATGGTTGAGTAGTTTGGATGCCAATAGGAGAAGGGAGATGTAACGGTCCAGAGACAGAATAGGAGTTCAGTAGCAGGAAGGACCAGAGGCCTCGCAGGGATAAACAATAAAGAGTGGTCAATGGAAGCTGGGTTCGGTACACAGCTGAGCAATCAGGCCAAAGGGTAAGGCAGAGGAGTAGTCAAATACAATCCGAGGTCAGGAAACGAGTAGTAGATCAAGCAGGACGCAGCAATAGCAGTAGGTACTGGATTAAAGGCAGGAGCACAATAATCTGGCAAGGAAGTCAGGAACAGGAAGTGATTTATATAGGAGGTCAAGGGGTGGAGCTAGAACATGATGGAGCAGCAGGATAACAACTGAACTGAGCTAGAACATAGACACGAGGCAGGGAACTATGTTACTATGTAACTGTCCAGCAGCCGGAGTAGCTCAGTCAGCAGAGCAACAGGCTATAGGATATGGGAAAGTAGTTAGTGGGGATGAATGGGGGGGACAAGAGCATGGTTAAAGTTTCAGGGGAAAAATATGGTGGTGTAGAGGGAAAGGTTAAAGCGCTGGGAAAAATGGGAGCAGGAGGCAAAGACCGGAGGAAGTGTGAGTGGATGGGATTAAGAGGGCATGTAGACAGGTGGAATGATTGAAGGAGGGAAAGGATCTAATCATCTGGGACTAAAGGTCAGATGTGGATGGGAGGTGGACAGTGAATCTGAGAGAATGAGTTTTTGAAGTAAAGAAGATGGCAAATTCAGAGGCAGAGATGGAGGGTGCGAGGGGGGGAGATAGGAGACTGTTGGAGGTAGTAAA
Organism: Platyplectrum ornatum; assembly: GCA_016617825.1. Taxonomy (NCBI): domain Eukaryota; kingdom Metazoa; phylum Chordata; class Amphibia; order Anura; family Limnodynastidae; genus Platyplectrum; species Platyplectrum ornatum. Next base: position 16,593 of record JABWIB010003124.1, on the reverse strand, counting down.
GAAGAATGTATCAGATATTTGAAGGAGGATTGTTGTTTGGTAAGGGTGAAGACTGAACTGAAGGTGGAGAGGATGAACCTGAAGTGTATAAAGTCAGCTAGGGAGATGTGTTCGGGAATGGGAGTGTTTTTGCAGGAGCCTAGTGTACAGTGAGTGCCACAATTGGAGGTTGGAGTGGAAAACTGAGACTTGGGTGGGAGGGCACACATTGTTGTAGAAGCAGAAAGTGTTTTTAGGTCAAGATAAGGTGGAAAAAGGGGTAAGAATGGAGGCAAAGTAGCAAATGAAAAATGCAATAAAAGGAATAAATATGTATGAGTAAAAAACAGTAAACATCAATTTAGCATATATTTTTTAATATATGATTAAAAATACAATAGCTAGAATAAATAAATAGATAAACTAAATAAATCACACTAGCAATTAAATGAAGGTGGACGAGGAAATATTCATACCTAGCTAGTACTGTAGTCATACTCATACATATGTATTTCTTATTGCATATTGCATGTTTCATCTGCACCGTGGTAACAATGTGACTTTGATCAACTTAAACTACGGTTGTCTACAACTCTCAAAAAGACTTTTTGACTATTTATACAGGTCTAGCGTTAGCCCGTTATATTGTTATTCAATTATAAAACAACCTATGACCTATTTTAGTGTTTAGTGTTTTTTAGTGGGCGAGCAACAGTGACATTCTTTACTAACATTCCAGGTAGGTAAACTAAGTGAAGTTATAGCAGACAGGTAAGAAAATATGAAACATATTAATAAATAGGAACATCCAGGCCTGAGCAGACAAAAGTACAATACAGAATGGACATGTGACCAGACATTACAACATGAGGTTAATAGATTTTAACCAAATTAAAGGCCAAATAAAGGCATATAATGAAAGAGGAGGAGGCTGTCAGGACCGAGGTAAAAAAAAGGGGCAAAAAATAAGGAAACCAAAAAAAAAAAAAGGAGGACAAAACTTATCCCCACCTACTGAGCAAAATGACAGTATTTTCGAAAATGAAACTCTCAGATGCTAACTCCAACCTTCTTCTCCTGCACACACTACAGAACCAGGAACAGCAAGAAACCCAGAAGAACAGATGCAGCAGTCATCCACTACAGCAAACGGGAACCAGAGAAAATGCAGGGTAAACACTGGTCCAGGGGGGGAATTCAGTAACTGACGAATCTTCTTTGAAAGATCTTTCTGACGAAAATTCGTCGAAAATCGTCAGATGTGTATTCACTAAGTGACGAATGTGTATTTTTTCGTCATTTAGTTTGACGTTTACACATCGTCAATGAACGTTCGCCGTGACGAATTTTCCCATAGAAAGGATGCAAAAATGGAATTCACTAACTGACGAATATTCTTTTCAAAGAAACTTCGTCAGGATGAAG
>JABWIB010003123.1:40287-50557 GCA_016617825.1 Platyplectrum ornatum | reverse complement strand
CTGGTCTGTGTATAACAGCAATGATCATCTTTTTTTGCTGCGCCTTTCACACTGTATGACAGACAGACTTACGTCCAGCCGGGACACAGGAGAGAGAGTGAGCAAGCATGTGAGAGAGGGAGAGAGAGCAGCATGTGTGAAAGAGNGAGAGAGAGAGAGAGTATTTCCTAGCTTTATAAATGTATCTTTAAGACCTATTAGTACAGAATTGCATAGGGCATTTGTCCCAAAGTGGAGCAATCTATCCTATGGAACTAAAGCTTTACTGTAAACCTCTTTACAGAAATATACCCCTAGCAACATGTCTTTTCCAGTAATAGTCTGACAGATCACATTTGCCATCTGCTTCCTAAAATTTGACATTTGCATTTTGAGTGAACTGGTTTGAAATTCACACTTTTTCTACATCTTTTCTTACCCCCCTTCTCTCCCTCATCCATCAGCCATGTTGCTCTGTTCTGCACCCGTCATCTTTCATTGATAATTGTTTATGCATTCATTCCTGTAGCTCTCTACTTACTCTTTAACGTTTTGTGAACTTGCCTTAATTTTTGTTTCCAAAAGATTTCTTAATTCTCTTCAAATAAGATTTTTTTTTAACTTTGTATTAAAGGAAGTACAAACATTTTATATGAGATGGTGGTCTAACGGGTGGTCATGTATTTCCAAAAGATGATGATACATGTAAGTAATGATATACTTCACAGTATAAAAAAGTGACAGCAACTTATTAGAAAATAAGGTTTAAGATGNTAAAACTTTGGTAATGTGAAGTTAGGGGGAATGGACTTTCACCGGATCAGGAAAGCAAAGAATAGGGAAGAAAATGCTATAGTAGAGTGTCCTCTTTATGTGTATACACCAGGGACTGGATCCCTCCGCCTCCTTTAGCATGCATATTCCCACCTACAGTAAGAGGATCAGGCATGCTAATGAAGTAACCAACCCTTCGTTCAATAGAAGCACAGATGTTACTAGTGACAGGGAACCTGCATAAATGACACCCAAATGGATCAGGCCCCAGGTACAGTTATAAAGAGCAGAAAGGGGGGGGGGGTGCTATCTTTCTTCTCATTTCTTGGTTATTAAACATCGGCCCCAAGCAAGTACCTCTGTGGCTAATTTTCTTCAGTTGCTTCTAATACTTCAGAACATTGGACATGTGACTATTATTTGGAAACAGTAATATATTTTATTTATCATATATATATATATATATATATATATATATATATATATATATATATATATATATATATATATATATAGATGAAGAAAGGCTTCAACATGAACCTCGCAGCTATTTCCTCCTAACAGCAGGGTGATCCTATTTTTAAAGCCTTGAAACCAGGCATTGTCTTCCCTGTGAGACCTTTCTGGCATTTTTTCCAAAAATTCCGGTCTCATCGCATTAAATATCTGCTCCATCTACGTCCACTGAAACCATCCATGGTTTGCCATAAATGTTTCCGCACATTCCTCTCCATCATGCTCCTTCAAAGTATCAAAAATACTGTGTGCATATGCTTGAATTATGAAATGGCTTAGATTATCCAGTCAATGAATGAGTCCTTTCCGCTGCCTTGTTATAGAATTGATATGGTCGAATGTACGAGCTCCAAATCCTGTACTACACTTTAACTTTTTTCCAGCCACTTAATCTTTAATGTTAACAATATAATTGATATAATTGATGATTGAAATGCAAATAAACCTACCACATGATGGAGACTGATGTGGTACAGAAGGTATTCGTATCTCTCAAAGTCAAATTCACCCTGTGTTAGGTATAGCCTTTCTTTTCTTTCACATTTCTATCTATGGGTGCACAAATACAGTAAGTACAGTACATGTACAGTATTGTACAGTACCTTTAATATAATTGATGGTTGTAAATGAGAGCAAACTTACCACGCGATGGAGACTGGCGCAGTACAGTATACAGAAAAAGTATTTGTATCTCACAAAGTCAAATTCACCCTGCGTGCATTGCCTTGTCTTAATCAGCCCAGAAAGACACATCATGCACATCATGCACTGTTTGGATATACAGGTGCAGGAGCGTGGCTACGTCCCTGGGGCAGAGTTCATTAGCTCACTAACTTGAGAGGTAGGTCCATAAGAATACCTATATATAGGTTAGTAATATTATAGTTAGCTAACCAGCTACATGACATCATGACATTGTTCTGATCTGTCAGTCCCTGCAATGGTTAATTCCTTCTCATTGAATAAAATACAACACTACCCTTGTCTCAAGATATCTCCAAACTCAGTTTCTACCCAAGCTCCCAAGCTATATATGTTACTTGCTCTCAGACAAGGCTTATGTCTACATGTATGGAATGTCTTCCTTTGTTCTGCTATATTTGCCCTCGACAGACAAGTGTATTACATTCTAGACAAGACAGTCTGACAGCCAGGGAAATCATGGTGTGTGTACACTGTGCAAACCTTAAGCATTGGCAAATCTACTGTTATAACTCCCCAATATTTTTATTGTTGAGACTTACTGGGCCTGGAATACTGACAAACCGGTACAACATCTACACTATATAAGTTCCATGCCAATCAGCCGATTATCAACTGTTTGACCCAATAATTGTATTGTCTGTANCCAGCTTAAGGGCTCACTGTTAATGCCCAATTTTATCTTATTACTGTATGTGTTCGNAATTCTAGATAGAAACGTTCTTCAGAATATGCTAGGAGATATAAAGGCCAAAAAATAGAACAAGTGCTATACTATAACATGTTATTATGGTTAAATACATAATATATACTAAGACAAAGGAAACTGGACCCCCCTTGTATTTCTCAACATTTATGTTTAGATACACTTTTATTGCTGCTCTTTTAATAATAATTNATGACAATTACCTGAATATGATTAATACATTTGTAAAAGTATCCAAACAGACATATCAATGGGATTCACTATCAAAAGCATAAGTGTACCTTTTTCTGTAAGGGGGGCAAATAAATATGAAGTATTGAAAAATAAATAAATAAATATAATAGTTTATGGAGAATTGAATATGAAGTGTAAACCTGTGTACTATGTGTACTAACATATATAGCACCATCACACTCCATAGAGCTTTACAAATGGATCAATGTAAATGTATTTATACAGACTATAACCTCTGCCCCAAACTGTCCTACATGAACAGCGGCTTAAAGTTAAGCAGCATGTGAAACCAGCACCATTGTTAAACCTGAGCTTAATATGAAAATAGCCAGTCCACATGGTCTGCATGATGAACAATGTTAAGACATTTATAATGGCGATCAACCTGGCTATGTTTGGTCAGAATTGTGTGCCAAGAGATTGCCTGTTACAGATATTTTCAGAGTCATAAAGCTGGAGCTGAATTTTTAAAGTTCCAACGTGGGATATAAGGATTCTGATATAATCTCTCGGAATGCTTTGCAGTACAAGATACTGCTAGTGGCATGTTCTGAATTATACAATAGAATATAACGCTGCACTAAAGCAATAACTACAGATAACAACTCAAGTCAAAACATGTGCTATAAAGCTGTGATTAAAGCAATCAAAGAAAATAATAATAATATTAATTTATATATATATATATACATATATACATATATATATATAAAATTATTATTATTATATAAATCATTGTTTTATGTCCTGTCTAGAGTTCAGCACAATGTAAAAATCTCTCCCTTTTTCATCTACATGAAATATATATGATTTGATTGAATAATCAATAATATATGATTGAATAATCAATAATGAATATTGTCCAAATGCATATTGTTGCATATTGGGCTTGAAATGCAAAGTCATAAAAGTATTTAAAATATTTTCAAGGGGGATATTTACTAAGAGGTGAGATTGCNGTCAGAAGTTGCCTATAGCAACCAATCAGATTGCAGCTCTCAGTTTAATTTTACACACTGTAGAATGTGAACTCTAATCTGATTGGTTGCTATAGGCAACTTCCCCACTTTCCAATCTCACTGCAATCTCACCGCTTAGTAAATATACCCCCAGGTCTTTGTGCATCTAGTTGGTTAGTTTCTGTATGAGTAAATGTAATGTCTGTTATTATCATCATAATTATGGTGGTGATAATATAAATTTATGATATGTTGTCTGCCCATCATTTGGTTTTCATTCCTCAAATCATTTCAAATGTGCTGAGCCTTAGTAAAGACAATGACACAGTGCAAGAGAATCTAATTTCCAAGTTTGGGTTCATAATAACTAATCGCTTCTGTCTTATGTCAATGGATAGTCTATTTGTTTCATAATGTATATTGCAGGTATGCAAGGCTTAATAGATGTTAAGAATTGCAACAAATATTTCCTATTACAGACACAATCATTTAATAAAGTAACCTGTTACTTTCATGCATAAAGCTACTGGTGTTATATAGGATGCAGATGAATTTGTTAATAGCAAGTAGATAATCAGTTGTATCACCAGGCTGCTGCATTATGTGGTACATGCTACTATATGTGACAATGGTACTGAAGACGCTCACCTGTATTCTTGGTTGGTTCTGGCATTTTATCAATAACTCTTTCTTACAAAAGAGTAATGCCGATTCCACAAAATAAATAAAAAACACAGTTCTCCAGCAGCCAGGTAGACACACAAGAGAGATGAAGATCAGTTTGAGAGCACAGGGGTGGAGAGGAATTCCTCCACTTTATATACAGCATTGGCATATCAATCAGATAGCACCTCCTCTCTTTACTATGCAGATATTTAGAAAATTGACAGTTATGGGAACTCTCCCATCTGTTGTCTGAACGCTGTGCTCTCTCAGCTTTTGGAAAGAATCTTTGTTACATCTCATGTGGTGGATGAGAACATCTCTGAGCTTCTATATTCAGCTGCTCACACATACACATAGGAATCAGTGATACTGTTAAAGGGCACAAAGCATCCTTGGCTATGAATGCTTTTTTGAGCTATACCTGCTGTTACACTTGATATTTAGTTTGCACTTTGAAGTCAAGTGATTCAAGTTCAAGTTGACATGGTCATTCACACATTAACTCCTTGGATATTTTATATTACATTCAGTGGTCGAAGTGGAAATTTAGAAGTGGGGGTATGGACATTCAGAAGTTACGGTATGGAAATATAGAATATAATAGAAGTCAATGGAGATTTGAACATTTTCCATTACATCAGTAGGAGAAGTGCCGGTATGGCATACCCCCGTATACACCCCCACTTCGAGCCCTGATTACATTTATTAAAATGTAAAGTCTTGATCTCACATATGTCAGATAAAGGTACTTGAATTGTACGTGGATTTATTTTGAAGCTTCGTTTAGCATCTTGGGCACTGCAAATAACACTTGTGTTTTCAGCATCTAGTGTTCATTAAAACTGTCAATCTATGACATAATCAGCAAGTAAAATGTTGTAATTGAGACTCATGTCCTTTTACTTATTTTATTTGATTAAACATGAACAATACAGTGTAATCTAGTTTGAACTCACCATAAACTGCATCCACAGTCTGGATCAGATATAGATTTGAATGCGAACTCCATTTGTATGGAGGTCTGCACTTAATGGTGAATTCACTTTCAAACTCCTTNAGAGTACAGAGTTCAGGACAATTAAGTTTCCAGAACTCTAGTTTAACTTCACAGCGCAGATCACTAAACTAGCATCCCGATGCANTAATCAGCATGGCTATCCTCGTCTACATGTTGAGGATTAGCTATGCATAAGTGATTGGCCAATCTGGTAGCACAGATTTTGTTCCATGTTTTCAAACTCTCTTGGTATTGGCATGAAATTAATAAAAATGAACATAAAAAGGGGGGCAAACAACATGGCTACAAAGAATATATATAGTGGAATGAAGTTGCACTGGTCTTTACTACATTGCTAATCCAGAGGTGAGCGCAAATCATATTGTGTGCCCCATAAACCAGAGCNCAATACGTGTGCATCCTGCATGCGATCCTGTGCAAGTACAATATACATTTAATGGGCATAATGCAGGCAAAGTCTATGTAGTCATGTGACCCCAACAAACTAACTGAACTGGAACTCTATATTGTTATGAAACTACATTCTACATATGTGCATTATACTAGCATTGCATGATGTTAGTACCATGTACACTCTGGACTGGATCCAAACTACTGGTTCTCCACTTNCGCATGCACNNGGGCNTAAATTTACTAAGCAGAGAGATAGCAGGGAGATTGAAAAGTGGGGATGTTGTCCATAGCAACCAATCAGATTCAAGTTCTCAGTTTTACATACTTGATAATGTGAGCTTAAATCTGATTAGTTGCTTCAAAATTTAGGCCCTGATNTGCACANACGGATCCCCTGCCTTATGGATCATCGTTCTGCATGGCAGGGAATGTGTCCCCTGGTTCTGACCAGTCTGACCGCCCACCACTCCCTGCTAGGCTGGTGAGCAATTAAAATGAATAAATGGGTCTGGGTTTGNCCCGATTTGTGCAGTCAGCGGTCGTTGATCCTGTTTTCTAGCATCTAGTTTTACATAATATTATTATAATGTGTAAATCCAAACACAAATTATTAAAAATGACCTTACAAACAGCAATAAGTGTTACCATTGGCTATACTGTTTGTAGACACTATATTAAANCCCCATTCTTCATGACTTACATGACAAAGCTGAGGACCTGTTGTATGAATCATACGACACTGTTCCACATAGAGATGGGTGTATAAATGAAATGGTAGTATACTTATATATAGTTCATCAACANCTGAAAGACTGAGGCTTGTAATAAATACTTTTTGTTTATGTAACAAGTAAAACACCCTTGCATGCTGTTATTTTATCCAACTTGGATCACTGTAATTATCNAATAAAATGAATTTGTATTTCTTGTATCTCCCCTATTGCTTGAAAATGATTTTATGACTCCCCATTAAAAGCCATCTGACTTACACGACTCATCTTTCAGCATTTAATTTCTTCATTTGAGAAGCAAAAATAAATGACTTATGTAATACCCCGCTCAGACTGCCTCATAAAATTCGGGGCTTTCATGAAAAAGCATTGTGAATGACAACCCCAGCTCTCTCTGGCTGGATCTAAGACNTGGCCAAAGAGAAGGGGTTGCCGAAAGGGCTGGTTCACAGGCTGTCTATGGAAACCCCGGGTCAACACTGTGCTGAGTGAACAGCCAACTGGTCCGTGCGGCCGCAGATTGGCGTGGTTAGAAAACACAGGCTATCTGCAGCCTGGCAATCTGGACGGGGTAAACGGTACCTAATAAATCATTGCAAAACCTAGCATGAGTGGGGCTTATAGCAAATGTCAGGGGGTGCTTAACAGCCCTGCTCCAATTTACATTCATATAGAATACTTTNATATTTATTAATTTGTAAAAATTGTGTCTTATAGGTTTAACTTCAAGAACTTGTGTCTTTTTTCAACCTCACCAACTATGTTACTATGTTACTATATTAAGCTCATATTAGATATGTTCTTATGTCAATTTATTGTGTCTAAAATTAACTTGTACTTATATTCATTAAAAAAAATTATTAGGTTAATGCCTTTGAGCTAACTTAGAATGCTTAAATGCTTTATAAATGAATAAATGAATACCAGTCCAAAAGCTGTCCTAAAGTTGCCATGATGTTCTTCAAGATTATAAAGGTATTGTTCTCTTGTCACATCATAGAAGTGGAAAGGAGTTATAGTACAGTATTATATTATTAAAAAACAAAGTATTCTCCCTGCATACAAAGAATAACATTTATTTTACTTTGCCATTTTTATTTTCAAATCTGGATCGGGACCTTAATCCTTTATATTTTTATGCCTCTTAAATGTATTCCTATCTATACATTTTGCAACCTAATTTTTCTCATAGCACCAGAGTTATAGCACACTGTAAAAAAGAAAACACACTGTATCGCACATGAATACCCTTACCCCAACTTTCAGTTCACAGTCATACAAAATAGAAGCAGCTCAAGCAAAGTCTTTTACACTTAAGTCTCTTTAGCCAATTACAAAATGAAGTAAAAAACTGAAGAAAACATTTATTTACTAAATAGGTCAATGCTCATCTCAGTAATAAGAAGTAATAAGTACTTTGCACATACCTCCCAAGTGTCCCGATTCTGGCGGGACAGTCCCGCTTTTGGGGGACTGTCCCGCCGTCCCTCCCGCCTCCAAGTTTGTCCCGCTTAGGGGACAAACTATTTATTTCTATAAAAAATCCTTTATAAAGTATATTTTTGCCGCGGCCGCGGCAGTAAAAGGGGTGGGGCTTGGGCCGGACCGGGGGCGGGGCCTATTTGTCCCGCTGTCGCCGGCCCCAAAGTTGGGAGGTATGCTTTGCAGTTTATATTTACAAGTGATTTAGATAAAATGGTAAAACCTAGGTAGAAATGTATAAAGAGAACACAATGAGAAGATGCCTGCTAGATTTCTCCCTGTTCTTTTTTGTTTTGTAGTGTGCAGTTTAGTATAGGTGCTGACAGCTGATACCCAATCTCTCATAATAAGCTGTCACTTGTGCCAGAACACAAAGCCCTTGATACCCAGGCAATAATATAATGTCCACTGAACTGATGAGTTGGCAGAACATGTTTTTTCTAATTATCTTTTTATTTTCAGCCATCCGCTTCAGAGAATACAGAAGTTAGTTGTGAGTGTACAGAAAATGCATAAACGGTTTGTCGCTTACAAAGTAAAAATCAATGTAAACAAGTTGATGTTATAATGGCAGTACTCCCCTATCAAATATAGTCATTCCATAGTTGCCAACTGTCTCTGAATATCAGNGAGACTCCCAGAATAGTGGAAGATCTCCCTGACTCCCTGAAGGGTTGGGAAATCTCTCTGATGCTNATTCAGTTCAATAGGTCGATGCCTATGATGACAGAATTTATGATGACAAAACATATAAAGACGTCAGTGGATCTTCTATTCTCACTCTTAATAATAAATATCGAAAGTGTTCACTGACAATTTAGCAAACGATAAATACCGATGATGTCATTTTTATTGTACCTCTTATTATATTTGGAACTGAAGATCTGTAGAAAGAATGTTAAAAGAATAGCCTTCATGTATATATTTATAAGGTCGAGATTCTAGCCACCCACAGGTGGAAAGAGTATCTGGTAATTGTTAACCGAATTTAGGAATATCATCTGAAAATATGTTTATTATGTTAATAAATTACTGCAATAATTGGGGAACCTTCTTGGATTTGCTGTGAGCTCCATCATGCCTGGTTACACCTTAGTTTCTATATATTTGATGTTACACCTGTAGATGTGTTTCAATAGTTGTTTCATTGAAGTGATTTGTTGATGCAAAATTTAGCATTCTGTCATAAGGCCATCTGGACCCAAGGTTTAATGCAGTTTGGTATGGATATAATAACAGCTAATTCCCCCTCCATTATATCCAACTCCAAGCCCTCTCAGTGGTCTAAAGTGATCCCAGGGATGTTGGCTTCTAAAGAATTTGATCTTGGAGTGTTCTATTTGGCGGCCTTCATAAAGAGATGTAAAATATTCCTGGAACTGATTTGATCTGTTGTCACTGTTTTCAAGTGACAGGATAGCTGTGATGGAACACTTACAACCTATTAGCTTGGCCATTGTTGAGAGGTGCTTCATCCGTAAAATGTATATTCCGTGGGGTATATTTACTAAGCTGTGAGATTGCAGTGAGTTTGAAAAGTGGGGATGTTGCCCATAGCAACCAATCAGATTTGAGTTTACACTCTCCAGTGTGTAAAATGAAACTGATAGCTTGAATCTGATTGGTTGCTATGGGCAACTTCCCCACTTTCCAATCTCACTGCAATCTCACCGCTTAGTAAATATACCCCCATAAATCTAAACTTCTTGACCAAGTCAATAAAAAATCATATAGCATCTTGTAACTGAGGGCACATCGCATCTATCTCCCTCCTTTGTTTTTCTGCAAAGCCTATGACCCAGTGCTCTATATTGTCATCCACATAGTGAGCCAAATTGCCAACCAAGAACACCAGAAACTGTCAGAGCTGCAAGAAGTTTATAATAAGGTTTATGGGCACATGGACCATAATCAGGACTGGATCCAGACTTACACACTAATGAATTTATGAGTGTAAAGTTACAAGTAGGCAAAACCATGTTTTTGAGGGGAGGAAAATGTAATTAGCACAAGTAATAACAGTGTAACAGTAACGCTGGTCAGTATCTGTGTGCAACATGCAACAATAAAGTATTCTCCCTGCATGCAAACACTGACATTCATTTTACCC
>JABWIB010003123.1:16550-26984 GCA_016617825.1 Platyplectrum ornatum | reverse complement strand
GTCCATGGGAGGAGAACTTTGGATGTTATTTACTTAATCACACCCACTGTCCCACCCCCATGCTGTCAACTCTCGGTTTCTCCCGGGTGGGAGTAAATAAATGTCAGCAACCATGAATTATACTGTACTATTAAAAAGAATGTACCTCATTGCAGTCTGCATAACGAGTGTTGATAGCACTAGTGCTCCTCCTTTGCTATTGGCACTTTGTGCTCCCTATACTCAGGTGGCGTGGGGTCCACAAACCACAGGTTTCCCATCTATGGTTCCAGCATCATATAATCCTTCGCATTGGGAGAATACCCCTCTGGGTATTAAGTTCTAGACTGCACACACCAGCAATAGATAGTTTGCCTCTAATTCTGGGGAGATGATTTGGAGGGGGTCACTCTCTGTTACATTCCCCCTATGTCTGTGTTGCTTATATGTGTTTTCAGATGGAACAAACTTCCCAGGATTCCCAGGTTTGTTTATATTGCAACTCCACCTGCTAAACTTAAACTACTAAATACAGAGACAACACACAGATTTAGGGATTTAACAAAAAGTATTACAATTTTATTTGGGTCAATATTATGATTACTTTTATATTAATTTAATTTAAAATTTTGATATGGGCCATAAACGTAAAACAAGTAAGGCAGTATTATACAAACCCAGTATGAGATTATAACCACATGATCTATCTATCGCACTAAATTAATGACTGGACAAAGGTTAGGCCTACCAATGCAGACAAGATCTAGTACTGCCATTATGCGACCATGACAGCCATCGAGAAACGCCATGTCATCAACAACACACTGCTGCTTGCCACCAACCAGAAACAAGTAAATTCAAGAAAACTGAGGTCCAACCACCAACGTAAAGAGGGTGTAACAAGACATGATGTTTCGCAGATCTGCGCACGGAGTCTGGCCCTTCCACGCCCCTTTTCTCATTTAAATATGTGATTTTAGCAGCCTGCACNATGTCTGGATATCCTGTGGACAATTACCTGCCTCATTAACTGTATACAAAGATAAAAAAAAAAGAAAAGATACTAAAAATATTGTTTAAATAAATAAAATGTGTTTGTGTTTTTTTTTNTAGTGATATTTCACACAGTGACAAAAAAACAACTGACATTTTTGTTATTGTTGAAGTTTTGAAAAAACAGGATCAAGTTTTGGAAATGACTGTTAATGTTAAAAGGTTGAAGTGACTATGGCTGAAACTAAAGTAAGAAAACAAGTGTGTATACTATACACCACACTGCTAAAGAATTAAAACCACCTGTCTAATATTGTGTAGGCTCCCCTTATGGTGTCCAAAAGGTCTAATTACTACATGGTGTCCTATTATATCTGGCACCAATATGGTAGCAGCATGGCTAATTTGCATATATATTAGGAGCTGTGGTCCACTATAAATCTAGCAGCACATGTTAACAGCTAACTCTGGTGAAAGAGAGAGGAAGGGACGCTGCAGATTTCTGAAGGGTGATTGCAAGGGCAGGCTGTAAAAATTTGGCATGGGGGGCAAGTCCACACTAATGGCCCAAGTAACAACACATTGGTAAAAAGAAGAAGGTTTTACTACAATATATATATCAATAAAAAATGACACAGTTTCAATGGTAATTAAACAAGTACTTTATTATAAATGTTATATTCAAACTAAGAACAGTTAATAAAGCAACAATAACAAATGTATAAATGTATAAACCCTTTTTAGAAAATAAACATTAAAGAATGTATTAACAAATGCAATATATTAAAACGTTAGTCCTATTTATAAAGAAAATCAGCATTCAATTAAAAAAAAAAATCAGCTCTATCATGAAGGAAAATAAAAAATACAGCCAAACTCAAGATCTTCANAGAACAAAGTTCTCATCACTGGTGTACTTTCACAGACAATTTCTAGCAAAACTTGAAATTGAACTAGTTCCAAAAGCTTTTGCTCTAGGCATGACCATGAGAGCATCAAGCAGGTCTTGTCCAATAGTGGCACGCAGCCTTGTCTTTATTAATTTAAGCTTGCTAAAGGCTCTTTCACATGCCACTTGTGTGAAAGATAGAGTCAATAAGTACTCATATGCCCCAGAGAGATTTTCATAAGCAGCTGAATAAAGGTTGTACTTTAAAAGTAATCTATGACAGCATAGAAAGCAGTTTTTGCATGATCTGCATTTTGTCTTATATGCAATGTCAGCAGATAAACCCCATTCATCTTTATCCTCACAAATCACCTTCTGGAATCGTTCTGAATTCATCCAAGTGTCCAGTCAGCTATGGAAAGAGGTTTGCAAAACTAATAAACTCACTAATAAGAGACTCTTCACTAACTTTTGCCAACTCTGAAATTCTTTTTAGAGTACCCTCTTCAACCACTTTTGGGTCATTTCAAATGTTTTCAAAGTTGCGAGGAGCTAAAAACTGGGTATCAATAACAACTGCTTATTTTCTGAAAACCTCTCTGTCAGACCTGTTAAAATCTGATCCAGGATAGGTCTGCAGNCTTTCATATGAAAACGTTGTATTGCATCAGTTGGTGTTCATCTGATGAGCCCTCTCCTGCCATTTGCTTCTTTTTGGCAACCCTTCTTGCTGGTAGCTCAGTTTCAATTCCCACCTACTTCACCTACTTCAGTGTCAGCTATCATTCTTTAATATCCAGAAACTCAATTTTTCTAATCTGGTCAATGGCATTTTCAATAATTTTCCATGCAACCATNTATACCTTCAAATTAAGGCTGAGAGCCTGCAGTTAAAGCACATTTTGTTTGTTTCATTTGAAATTCATTTTGGTGGTGTAAAGAGCCCACAATATGAGGATTGAGCCGATGACCCAATATTTATGCACCTGACTATAACTTTAGAGTCACTGGTGGGGAAGCAATGTTCCAGTCCCCTACCCGACCAGCCTGCTGAGACGTCTGGCTGCATAACCTCCTCCACCAAAGCACCCAGCTCCACCTGCTATGACCAAGGAACTGCTGCTGTGCCTCGGACTTCCGTCTCTGCGTTTTGCAATCTGCCGGGTGCTGCTTCCTCTGGTCCAAGGTCTTCTCCAAGCTCTGCCCTCNGACCACAACCCTCTAGCCATCAGCCCAGATTGACCATAAGGTCCAGTTCCTCTTGATTCCGATGTGGGTGCTGGCCCCTTGGTGTACAGTTGACAGGACCACTCTCTTCTGACTCTGTGTCATATGGGTCACCCCAGGCTATTGCAATCAAGTCAAAATCTCTTCCTCTGGTAGAATATTAGAAAGACCAGTAGAGTACCCAGTGGTGAAATAACTAAATCCACTTGGCTGCCACATCCTACGCGCCACCATCCCTGGCTCAGCTGCTNACTCCTTTCTCCGGCTGTGCCTCTGCCGCCTCTGGACTGCTCGCCACTTGTGAAGTCTCTCTTGACCAAACTTGAAGGCTGCCATGTTCTCTGCTAAGGTGTCCATCCTGGATGACTCTCCTGTGGAAGAGGTGCTCCATGCCCCAGCAGTGGTGGNGTTCCCATAGGTCTCTATTTGTCAATTTGTCCTGATAAATGGACAAACTGGTAGGNATTGGGGGTTATGTGTAATTTTTTGGTATTCAAATGTAATTTTTTGCCCTGATCGCTGCTGTTAACGAGGCGTGGGCGTAGTTGGCGCAGGGCTTATGCAGAGGAGGGACTTATTTGTCCATTCTTTGGCATCCTAAAAGTTGGGATGTATGATTATGTGTGTATATATTCTAGCATTTTAATTTAGGGAGTAGTGATTTAAAGAATCAACACAAGGTAAACTCTGCAAAGACATNCACACTGAAGTATTTGCATTTCATTGTTCCATGTGTTAAGCAGATCTGAAACAGAGAAACAGCTTAACCGTGATGTTAACAACCATTCTGCCAACAGGAAAAACAAACAACTGATTATTTCCCTGAGCCTCTTTCAGTAAAACTTGGCATGGCTATTTGGAGAATTCATTAAAACAACTGATTGCTTTGTTTGTTACACCCTTAATCCGTGACAAGTGTTTTGTTCAATCTTCTCACATGCA
This sequence comes from Platyplectrum ornatum, assembly GCA_016617825.1. Lineage (NCBI taxonomy): Eukaryota > Metazoa > Chordata > Amphibia > Anura > Limnodynastidae > Platyplectrum > Platyplectrum ornatum. The sequence continues at coordinate 22,954 of JABWIB010003123.1, read as the reverse complement.
ACAAGTGTTTTGGTACTCAAGTTGTGAAATATCACATTCCCCTCTTGTTTCTATTTACATGTAGTTTGTAGTTGTGTTTCTACAGTACTCATTTATTTAATTACTGTATACAAACAGTAGATGAGCATGCCTACAATAATACATATATGTCACAACTGCACATACACATGGCAAATGTGCACTTGTGAATGCTCTATCTCACCAGATGCATGTGCTCGGCTGGACCTGTCCATTCTTCCCAGCCCACCCAAATTAAGCTAGGTGGGTGGTGGGGTTATATTTAAATTAGTAATTTGGGGAAGGGTTAGGACCATCTGTGTGGATCAATGATGGCACGGACCGCTGATCTGCATAGGTAACGGCATGCGGGGACCTGGATCCGGTCCATTTTTAAGAAGACTACATAATTCAGATTTTTTCAAATAAGACATTTTTTTACTATTAAAACTGTAAACTGCACTATTTACCACAAACTTGGTTAAAACAGACACATTAGGTGTCAATANTTTTTTTCTGTATTAAATAAATCTATCTATATTACATGTAGGTGGTTAGGTGTGTGGGTGGTGTGCAGTATTATGATTATGTTTCAGGGAAGTGTGAAATTACAATATTGGTGGATGTGGGGATATGCTGAATATATGGGGGTGGTGCGGTTGCTTTCATGTGAAGGTAGTGTTATAAACAGGTAGGGTGGTGTGAGGTATTGTTCGACTCCACTGCAGCTCTTTTAGTTGTTTTAATGCTATCTGGTGTCTCAGTGCAGACCGNATTATCCTGAAATATCTGCATCAGAGTTGGTAAAAACTATTAATATCAAATTAATAATGAAAACCAGTAAATTGTATAAGAATGATCCAGATCCAGGCCTCCACTCTTGCTGCACACAGTGCTCTGAGGCTGAGCAAAGCGGTAGCAGACACCCAATGTCAAATCTGCAGTGTAACTATTGGGCACACAAGGGGAGGTCATTCCATGCAGGGGAGTTATGTTCACAGCATCTTACCATATAATGATACGATATAAGGGCTAAACCCAGCCTTTATGCTGGGTACACATCAGAATGATTATCGTATCAATCAGTTTTAGCTGACATCTGTTTAGTGTGTAGTCACCAAACATGATGCAGGATCGTTTNAGACAGTCTGTGAACAATTGATTCGGTTTTTAGGAGCTCCTAATATTTCTGATCAACAATGTACCGATGTCTGCAGGAAAACTTCACGATCTTCAGATCTAAGATTCACATTTATAATTCAGCATAGAGTCATCTTATAGACAAGTATGTAATTGCAGAATATTATTGTAGACAATCAACAAGGNAGTTCGTACCGGGACATTGTGCATCTGGAGATTGTTAGCAGAGATCTTTCACACCAGCTGATTATCTGCAAAATGTAATAATCCTTCTGGTGTACCCATCATTACTGTACCATCCTATCCCACTGTCAGTAAAGCTGGCAACACTCTAGACACATGGTTCTCAAACTGTGGGTCGGGACCCCAGAGCGGGTCGCGACTTCCTCGGAGAGACCATCTCCCAGTTTTCAGCCAGGAGCTACGGGACCCACTGGACGCTAGTGGGGTGCAACTGTGATACAAGCGTNAAGTAGGTGATTAGTGGCCCTTGGCCACCTTGACTGCTTCACTGAACCACTTTCATCTCCACATTCATTTGTCACATAGGATTGCCAGTTGTCATGATGCACAAATAATGTAATGTCCAAAGAGTTAATGTAACCCTCAAATTAACCTCATGAAGTTGTATAGTTTGGTACAAAACATATACTTACCACTGTTTAACATAATAATCTGATGTCTTGGTGAAAATATGGTTCAACTTTTGTATTAAAATGGGGCTGTAACATAGACAGTTTGGCCCCTATGATACAAAATGACATATATAAAGTGGTTGATTTACCGAATGGTAAAGACATAGGTTTTGGTCTTCTACTCCAACATGAGCTTGAATGTAGGTGGCCTACCCCCTCTACTACTTGACTGTAGATCTTTTTTGGCTGCCTAAAGCGTGTTATGCCTCTATCTATGTAGTCATTTGAAACTCCCCTTCCCCTGTTTTTTTTGGAATCCTACTGTATGTCGCATTCTTTTTGAGTAAAATATATATGCTTATTTCTGTATCAACTGTACATCTATCAATTTTTATTTGGGCAAGTAGGGTTTGGCTATTCCCTGTTTTTTAGATGTTATTTGTTCTTTTAATTTTTCTACTATGTTTTGCATTCTCTTCTCCTACGAATGTAGCCTTAAGTAAAACACTTATTTGGACCTTCTCAGTCTCTTCTACAAGATGTGATGATGCTGTTCATTCATCCTATATTACTGTAATGTTTGCCTTGTAGAAATCTGTCTATGTAACCAGAGTATTCTCTTATGTAGTGTAATGCATAAAAACAATGAAACAGCTAAAAATTCTAGGGCACAATTATTTAATTGGATGGAAAATCCAATTCATAATCAAACACTAGCATCCAATTTTTTAATCCACTTTCCTTAATCCACTTATCACACTACATCCTCATACACAGGAAGTCCTGTACTGATTCAAAGGCATTCAGTCCAATTCTGAGCAGGACTTTTCTCTGAATTGCTCTGATTGGCAGTCATCCCACCCAGCTGATTGGATGAGATGCCTGTGATTACCATGATTATAGCTTCTGTGTGAGGAGCAGGAAATTGGACTTTTCCCCGTTTATCAACTCTCACCANACTAGATGTCCAACTTTAGACTTCATGCATGGAAGTCGGGATTAAGATCAGCGCTGTGTGAACTGGATCCAGGTCAATATTATCAATAGAAAAGAAATAGTCAGATAATGCGAAATATCAGTGAAATATCCAGTGCAGTATATTTCACTCTTGAAGCCAATGGAACATTTGGCTCCTGTGAGTGGAAAAATATTGGAAGACGGGAAAGGACCAACTTCAAAGTGTTGCAAACTGTAAGAAGATATTGGTAAGTTTGTTCGCTTAAGCAAAATGTTTTTTTATAAGGAGCACAGTTAACATGATCTCTGCAGTACATTTATGAAGTTGAATGCCTTCTTCATAGTCTAATAAAGATATTCATGAGCTTNACCTACACAGGTAGGCCATTTGCTGTCTGTTCATGTGTAAGGAAAGCAGCTAGAAATGTATAACTGTGTATAAAGCTGTGTACATACTTTGGCAAAACAATCGTCCTAGCAATATTTTATTTGCAGATGTTTCAAATGATTGTTCAATTTGGTTCATCAATCACAGGCTTGTGCCAATTTTCTTGCTATTTACACTAGTCTTTACCACCCTGGGCTGTCAAACCTTAAGCTAGGTACACACGGTAAGATAAATTGTATCCAANCTAAAGATTTTTCAAGAGTGGGTAAAACCATGCATACTTATTGATGATTATGGTCCCCTATCTTAATTCACACCACTTCTAAACCAGTTGTCATCAAATCTGCTGTTTCCTCCAAGAGGGTGATGGACATACATTATAGTATGCATAACATAAGAAAACAAATGCAATTTAATGCAATAAATTGGTGTGGAAAAGTCAAGTATATTACACAATCTTAGATATATAGACACAGAGCATATATAGACACAGAAAGGCAATAGGATTTGTGAGGAAACGTTTTTATAGTGGATTCCAGGTAGAGGCATGATAGGCAGGAGCAGGTATGATTAATGGTGCCGTGAAAAAACTAGGCTTATTCATGGATTACTCATCTTTAGTCTTATCTCAGCCACTTACCAACTTTGTTCTGAGTACCAGTGGCAAAGTAAGGTTTGGGTTATTTCAATTGACGCTCCTGCCACGTTCTCATATGGACAGAAATTTGACTTATTATGCATCCTGAATCCTAAGTTGACTTTTCTATATGGATTACTTTGTGCAAAGGCTCTGTACACAAAATACACAACTCAGTCCACACTGTANAATTTAAATGCTTTCCCTTGCCCAACTAGCCAAAATAATGCAGCCATGTTTCTTGTTCTGGTCCCTTAGTCATTATAGATATTGGTGGCTGAAAGGGTATATAGTGTCACTGTAAGCACATGTATTAACCTCCCAGAAATGGTTGCTGTTCCAGTACTCCATACCAGGTGGACAATATTGGTAATATAATGTTTCCTTGCCCGATGAGTTGGAAGGTGACAGTCTTTGTAGAACATCATCACTAAACTGGTATGTTAGTTTTCTTTTAATTTTCATAATTTCTCCGGTTCTTCCATAATTTCTCAGGGCTCTGGCCATTTTCTGATAAGTCATAGTTTTACGGTTGCCCTTTTCCTTACCCCAGAGTTCAGCCAGCTTTTCTTTGTTTTTCGAGATAAATTGAAAGATACCGTTGGTTTGGTCCACCCACTGGATACAGTCTGTCATGCTGGCATCATACAGGGCCTTGTATATATATTCATAGAGGCGGGGCTTTTTCCTTCCTGTTGATAAAACAAGAAATTTGTAGTATACCCATAATTACCCATAGCATAAATGAACATAAAAAGCAGAGGCAGAACAACNGCCAGTGCACAGCACCAGGGTGCATGAGGTNCCTGGGGCCCATGTGGTTCCCATAACTCATGTGGCTCCCAAGAACTGCAGGGAACCCGTCCCTGAAACTATCTGCTCATGACTGTCATGACTCTGACAGCACTTCTTTGCCTACACAACAGCATCTCTCTCCCAAACCACCAAAGTACTGCAGTGATTTGTTCCATGTTTCACCTGGAACAAAGGCCTTGAGACTACCAGGTGAATAAGGAGAAGGGTACCAAGTGCTTTTTGACAACATTTCTGCTCTATAACCATTTTAAAGTAAACTTTTTATTTTTTATGTTGCATTTTCTGACAAAATAAATATGATTACCATGTTTCTCTGAGGTGCTGTTTGAATGCACTGCATACATTAACTGCAGTTCTTCAGTACTCTGCATGTTGTGGTGCATATAGTCTGCCAAACTGCTTGAGTTGTTGACCTGTAAGGAAAATTATGTTAAAAATTAAAATCACTGTACTTCAATGTTGGCTAATGGTGCCATCTAGTGGAAACTGGAAACAATATACTATGTCCACTTGGTACATAGAACTGGATCCAAGCATTCAATTTCCTCGCACATTTCCATTGGTTGGGATCAGATATAGTCAGTTTTTGCAGATCCATGGGCAAAATCAGCTTTATTCAGACTTGGATCTAGGTCTAGATCAGTCAAGTCTTGATCGGTACACATATCATTAGCACTTCTATTATGTACATTGCTTTGCAATACATCAATCCNCTTAGGAGTAGTCCACTTATTTGACTTGTTATTTATCATATTTGTAGCCNGTAATCTTGATCTGGTCCTATTCAGGACCAATCCATAATGTCTGTTATCACTACTTCCTCTCCACACATCCTCATCCATACAGTCCTGCCCGACCATTTCAGGTTTGCTTTGTGTAGTATATTATTCTCACAATCAAAATGTATGCAGTAGTAATTGCTATGCTAAAAAAAGAAACCAGGATAACATTTCCCACAATTTCCTTACCTAAACTGCTATTACACTGTTTTCAAAGGATATGTTCATACCATGACCAATGACAATTTCTTCTGAAACACAGTAAACCAATGTAGAACAGGTGACACTTACTGTTGCATCCATCAAATTGTATGCTGTGTCCAGTGAAGGTGTAGCAGTGTCGATTTCACTTTGTGGATAGATATTGTGGATGGCTGTAAACATTTCAAATTCTGCTGTTTAAAAGAAACAATATAGCTTCATATCAGGTAACATAAACATAATTTAAATAAAGCCTAAAAAAGCTACAAGGCTATATTTTATATATAAAACCATAAATTCACCACTGATGCAGTCACAGAAAAATGCAATAATGATATTTTATATGAAGTACTTCTTAACAAATAATTTAGCGATACTATAATAATATAATAATAATCATAGTAATAATTCATAAACAAAGGGGTTTCAGGCATAACAATACAGTACTAATTAAAGATCAGGTAAGTCTAGAACNCAAAAGTCTGAAGGGTTGTTGTTCAAGCCTACGTTTCAATGATCCCCAAAATGACCCACGTCTCTCTCTATNAACTCTCATATTAGTTTAACACTAACTATGTTAATGACACTCTTAACAAGTAGTAGTAATCCTTAGTGGTATCGGCCTTAAATCGCAAAATGCATTGGCTCTATTTAGCAGTTTGCCTTGATTTAGCCCCATATTACATGGCCTCAGAGCAGTGGTCGAAGTNTAAATTTAGAAGTGGGGGTATGGACATTCAGAAGTGGGGGTATGAAAACACAGGATATAATGGAAGTCAATGGAGATTTAACATTTTTCCATTACATCAGTGGGAGAAGTACCGGTATGTCATACCCCCGTATACCCCCCACTT
>JABWIB010003122.1:35483-55377 GCA_016617825.1 Platyplectrum ornatum | reverse complement strand
CATGCCTGAAGCCATTGCTTGTAAAAACTCTATTCTCTAGTTCTACTTATTGTAGCTTGAATCAGAAATTTTCATTAATTATTATTATTATTATTATTATTATTATTAACGTTTACTTAGAAGGTGCCACATAGTTAAAGTACATACATAACATGGGATAGAGTGTAATGGTATACAATATAATAACAGACATGAAGTTGTATACATAATAGGGGTACAATTCCATAGCATATACAGTAACAAACATGTAATACATACATAGCATGAGGGTACAGAATAATAACAGAGGGTTGGGATGAGTATAATGTATTACACTGGATAAAGACAGGAGCTCGTGCTCGTGCCTACATGCTACATGCCATAAAGCTGCTTTCCGAGAGATTTGCAGACGTCTGGGAGCAAGAAATCCTGAAATTCAGGAGTCGGAAAACCCTGAGATGCCTCAGAATTCTCTAGAATCTAGATTAAAAGGTTGGTTAGATGCCATAACCCTCTCATTCCTCATGCTTTCAAATGTTCTAGTACGGTAGTTAGAAGCATCCATTTTGTCAGTTGAACCAATATTCATGTCTTACAATTCATGAGCTCAAAATGGCCGCCTCCACTGTGTAAGGCAGGCCTATAATAACATTGCAGGGTGGCTTATCAAACTGGTTTGGAAGGAACTTATTCAGTACAAATAAACTCAAAAGAAATATCAATAGCAGAGAGTACAACAAAGACACAGCAGACACAGATATAACAAAACTGGTCAAAAATAAATCTCAATGTGAGCTGAGGTAACAAAGCTGGAAACTTGGAGCGTAGTTTTCAATGTTAGATTGCAAAGTAAAGTCCTATACCGGGCTGATGCTTAATTTAGATCGCTAAACAGGAACAATGTTTATCTTGGCCTCGCCTACAAGCACTTTCCAAGGTACACAAAAGTGTTGTTCCAATATCCACAAGGCTTTCTCTTTCACAGCTTATCATACAAGTAACAGGGAAATATTAAAGAACGCTGTCATTCTATGCCCTTAGCTAATATTTTTCCAGTTGTAAGTTCAAACATACCACAAAGGCAGCAGTATGGAAAAATTAGAGAGTGGCTCAAATTTACACCACAAAGCAAATGAGGGTGTTATTTAATAAACATAATTATTGTGTACAAAGGATTAAGAAGCAGCTTAACGGTGGGTTTAGAGGTCCGGGTATATTTGGTTGTCTGTGTTCCTAAGGGGTTGTGTGATTAATCTTTTATGAACCATTAAATGTAAACGAAACGTCTCCACTAGAAATAGCTACCTCTCTATGTTTGTAGGTTTAACCTTTAATTAAGGGGCTTTTCCCCGTCTCTTACGGCACAGAATACAGCGCATCTTTCTATACTCGGCTCTATGCCAAAAGAGACACAAATTTTTTCCCTTACACTGCTTGCGTAAGGGGGAAAATCTTTGGGAAATTGAATTGGCCCCTAAGTTTACTATAGCAACCAATCAGATTCCAGCGTTCTGGCATTCTAGAATTTACTCGATAACTTACTAGAATATAAATCTCATACACACTAGACCAGTGGAAATTTAGAAGTGGGATTATGGACATTTAGGAGTTTCACAATGGAAACACACAATATAAAAGTAGTCAGTGGAGATGTGTAGTTTTTCAATTACACTAGTGGGAGAAGTGCCGGTATGGCATACCCCTGTATACACCCCCACTTTTAGCCCCGCACTAGATAATATACAGCTGTACCTGAGGCAAAGTACTGCAACACCACACTAAGCCCAACTATTGTGCAGCTCTGTTCCATTGCCACTAAAGACTTGGAAGCACCAGAAAAATATAAGTATAAGTAAACTTCTTTAAAAGTATGGAAAGAGGAACTGACCAAATCTACATTATAGCAAATAGCCTACATCTACCATAAACAAACAACACAGCAGTATAAAGAATGAACATAATACGAGCATACTACTATATAAAGGATTATGGTTTAAACAAAGGCACTAGCAACCAGAAGCACTAGCGGCAATTGGACGCCAATTTAAAGCACCTGTATTGAGAATTTAGAATGCGTCGATTTTGCGTGTCGATTTTATCTTGACACCTATGTAAGAATCTCAAAAGCAGGAGTTTTACAACTGCCGAATGTTTTTCGATTTCCTGTTCTTAGTTCTTACCCTTCCAATACGCCAACTCTCCTGCAGACTAATCTGAAGCTCTTTTTTATGGTTCACATTTATGCCCCTGCTCTCTGCACATATCTCAAAATGCAATTTCTAAATCTGAAAATCAAAAAGTTGTAAACCATAAAACACACATGACTTTATTAATACACTCGTTATACCCATCCAGTCACAGCAGAGTTGGATAAGCCACGCATTCTATGAAATATTTCAGAACTAGTTTGTGATACATTCGTGGTTCAAAGAAAAATCCTTTGAATAAACGACTTTAGTTTCAAAAAAACAGCGTGTAACTGGTCATAGGCCAATTTTTAGTTTTGTCTACATTTTTGTCTGATGAAATCCAGTTTAAAATAATAAATAATTGTGCAGAAAAATGTTTCAGCCCAGTACACATGCTGTAAATGAGCACTGCATAGGTCTGCATGCTGTATGCTTTGTGTTGTCATTGATTCCAATATAGCTGTTTATGTGGATGAGATTTTGAAGTTCTGAAGAGACTACACAAGATCCAGCTCGGTTGGCTTCCAGCCCATGGAGCGCTAAAATTTACATCTCATTTTTAAGAAACACGTAGCTTTACTCTGGAGAGCTTTTGCCTTTGCCAAGTTATATATAACTGGAGACAGGCTTCAGGCAGGGTGATAGTACATAAATTCAGGCATACACACTACACACTATGGTGAAATCATATATTCCCTGCATACTGTACAAAATGTGTAATGTTCAGAGACTATCTGGGGTGGGAGAAGCTATGTTCCATTCCAACAAAGGTAATTTGGAAGATCTGTAATATACTGGTGTATTTTATAGAAGAGGCTTGTTGTCACTGTCACTCTGGTAACATGTTGTAGCTCTCAGTACAGATTAATTATTATTATATTATAGTTATTTTATAGCATGGCGAGCGCCGTGCAATGGGGAATACATGCCCACAAGCTTACATGATAAAGGCGGTTGACGTGTATGGCAATAGGGACAAGTGCAGAATCTGGCTCATAGGGACAAGAGCTACATTTATACCACATACATTAGAGACAATTTAGTCTGCTGCCAATTAACCAACCAGTAAGTGTTTTTTTAGGATGTGGGAGAAAACTCACTGGGAGAAGATACAAACTCCACATATTAGGCCAGTGGCGTAGCTACAGGGGTTGCAGTGGTCGCAACCGCGACCAGGCCCCTGAGCTATGAGGCAACCAGAATTAAAGGGGGATTTGGAGGAAAACAAAGAGGGCCGTGTTGCAAAAATGTCATCTATGCTTTTATTTTGTAAGTGTAGATCTAGATTAGATATTTATAGTACTTGTGAAATAGATATTGTATTATGTTGTATAAAGAGGAAGACATTTTTCTTTTGTATAAAGTGAGAAGTTACTTCTGGTCAGTGAGGGGAAACAATTTATCTTATTCTGCATTACATTGTACAGTTCAGTTTTCCTTCTAGATTGCTCAGTTTAACGTTATTAAGGTGTTTCAGATTTTTTTTCTGCTTGAAACGGGGCTGGTCAAATAGTCATGGTGGGAACATGGGGTCTCCTAATGTCCCGCTAAAAGTACATGAGTAGGAGCACAATGCTAGACCTCTGCAGTTTTAGCAGGAGAGCGATCAACGGGGGGCCTCCACCTCCTCCATGTTTCTGGAGATTGTCGCAAGCCGCAGAGGAAAAGAAGTCTGTGAAGATCTCTTTTGGTTAGTAATAATTTTAATATGCCTGAATGTATATGTATAAAAGTGTATGAATAGGAGTGTAAGTCAGTTTATGTTTGTATATAAACGTTTAACGTTAATTCATATATTGTATGTATAAAAGAGTTTAACTTTAATTTTATGCTTTTTCTCGACACCTCGATCTTTTGGATCTGGCTCCTAGATTTTCAAAAAAATATGTCAACCCCTGGCTTAAAAGATGTTATGGGCCCGATTCAATCCCCCATGAAGACGGGAAAAAGTGTTAAGTGCACTTTTAAGTACGGTAGGAAATGAGCCACAGAAAAAAACACAAGGGATTGAATGGGGCCCAATTAGTCCCATATCAAGACTACCACATCTTGGCCTAAATTTACTGAACTGCGGCATTGAGTGTGAGGATGTTGCCCATAGCGACTAATATTATTTATTTTACATACTGTGAGCTTGAATTGGGTTGCTATCGGCAACATCCCCCCTTTTTTAAACCCCACAGTTTAGTAAATTACGTACTTATGCCAGTTATCCCAGATGTTACAGATAATTAATAGCTACACAACATTTCACACAATGCCATAAATGATTTAAAAAGAAATAAATAAAATATTTATAAATGTCTGAATGTCCTTCATGCCAATTCATGCATACACACTACACATGATTTGATGACCGGTATTTGGCATAAACAGTCCTGTGGCTGATGGGTTTATAAGAATATTATAGCTCCATTGGTAGTTTTTTGTGCCATTGAACCTTATTTCCTATCAGCACCAGTTGACGATTTAGCAAAAGTCTTCGATGAACCCTGGGTATTGGAGGTTTGAGTCTTATTTGGGTACTTGAACAATTGAAGTGCCATTTTCTTAAATAAGAGTGTATAACTTCTAACACGGTGTGTTTGCTGGTGGGTGGCATCTCTCACTTTCCAGTAGTCAAACAATGACAGACCACACATACATTTATGAAAGACACTAGAGTCTATACTTAATAAGCTGCAGGAATTGGAAAAAGTGGATATGTTGCTCATAGCAACCTGATTCTAGCTTTCACTTTCCTAGTACGTATTAGAGAATGTCAACGGGAATCTGACTGGTTGCTTACTAAAGTTTAGTAAATATAGGGCCAGGACAACATATCTGCAGACGGGTGGACAAATATATGAATTCTGAAAAAATATTGTTCACAGAACCAGATCTGTTGCTGGGATTTCATTGATTCACTTTCTTTAGAAATCTTTATGTCACATATGACCTTTAAAAAATAATACGTTCATACACAGAACAGAATCGTTTATACACAGAACAGAATTACATAAACCCTGTGAGAAACAGTTTTATCAGTAGTTACAGTTCGTTACATCAATGTCTCATACACTTATCTAACTGTGGTATCATATATAATGACACACCATCCTCAAAGACGATATAGAGCTTATACAAGTCACCAGCAGAAAAATTAGAAAGGCAAATTATCAAATCATCATTTCACTCTTTACTCGAAAACACAAATTCACATGACACTGACATCCAACCACTAGGACCACTAAACCCATATTTCAGATCTGGATCCTCTGCATTCAGGCTTTAATACATGAAGCATTTCAGACAAAGCTGCAGAATCAGTAGGATAAAGGGTTACTAAATCAGGATTTTTTGTAAATATGTGTGTGTGTGTGTGTGTGTGTGTGTATTTGGGCAGCCAACGATTGTGCAATTGTGCAAGTTGAATCACTTTGGACACCTACCAATCAGCTAGATTTCTGGCTATCACAGATCTGTTACTTCTTCTGTAAGAAGCTCTGCTATCTATTAATGACACCTTTGTGAGATGGTTATTTATATAAAAGACACCTGTCCACACCTTCAAACAGTCAGACTGCTACCTCTCCACCATGGCCAGTACCAGAGAGCTGTCTAGAGACACCAGGGACAAAACTGTAGAGCTACACAAGGCTCAACAATAGGCAAGCAGTATGGGGACATGAGATCAACTGTATTAAAGAAATGGAAGAAATACAAGATCACTGCGAATCTCCCTCGAACTGGGTCTCCATGCAAGATCTCACCTTGCGGGGTATCAATGATATTGAGAACAGTGAGGAATCAGCCCAGAACGAACAGGGGGACCTGGTCAATGACCTCAAAAGATCCCCCTGCTTATGCCAGCACATGTCCAGGACCATCTAAACTTTGGCAGTAAAGTTTGGTCTGGATGATCCAGAGGAGGAATTCACTGGCCGAATTTGGAGGGAGAAAAATGATGAATGGCATCCCAAAAACACCAAACCTACCGTTGGCCAAGATTTTGGCCAAAAACCTACTTCGCTCAGTCAGAGCATTGGGGATGGAACGTGGATGGGTCTTCCAGCATGACAATGGCACACCACCCAAGCAACTAAGAAGTTGCTCCATGAGAAGCATTTCAAGGTCCTGGAGTGGCCCAATTGAAAATCTGTGGAGGTAGTTGAAAGTCTGTGTTACTCAGCAACAGCCCCAAAACATGACAGATCTAGAGAAGAGTAGGCCAAAAAAAAGTAGGCCACCCTAATGAAAAACAGGACATGGGATAAACCAGCAGGTTCTCCTGTCTCACAACATCCTACAAAGTTCTCTAGACATCCTCTGCTCCCTATCCCCCCCCCATACCATCCGACAACCGCCACCTCACATCTCATTTAATTACTACCTCTCAATCACGCATCCAGGACTTCTCCTGAGCTGCCTTCATACACTGGAACTACTTACTTCAATATATTACGCTATCCAACACATTTCATGCATCAAATGCTCCATCAAAACCCACTTTTTCAGATTTGGTTACCCGTCCTCCAACTAATCTTTCTACCCTCTCCCTCCTGAGAGGGTAGAAGATAGAAGATAGCTTCAGATTATAAATATAGCTTCCCATATCCGTGATAACTAATAGAATTCAGTTCCACATAAATATACTTCAAGGTTTCTATTCATAGTAAAACAATAAACACCCCAATTCATTGACCTGATAGGAAATCACGTAAACACGTCTCCCTTAGCGGCTGTATGTACAAAGTGATATTGAAAATGACTGATCACTTCTATTGTTCAGCGTCTGCTATCTAAACACAGTGGAGTCTGGCAGGAGCACAATGCCAGATGTATACACAATCTTTTCTATAGAACAGAACTGGTTTGTAAGCACACACAGGATCCTTATAATATACACATAACAGATTTACAATTAATGCTTTAGAGGGGGTTGAATCTATAAGCAGCAAGTAAACCCAGCATCTAACATTGACAGACATTGGCATAGCTTGAACAGTGTAGGCTATATTATTTAAAGAGGAGATAAATTATGTATTTATTCATGATAGGTCCATTATGTTGACAGGCAACCACACAATCCAACCATGTGGTAGAATACTAGCTACTCAATGGACTGTGGGATTGAAAGCGGGGAGTTGTTCATAGAGACCGATCTTATTCAAGGTCTCAGTTTTATTGTAAATACTGGAGAATGTGAGTTTTTCCAATCTCAAAAGAAAACCATTATTACTGTGCACTCTACACTCTGTATTAAAATGTGGACTGAAGAGTGGCAAAATGAAAATGCATGGGTTAAATAAATAAATAAAAATAAATTATATACACACACTATATATATATATATATATATATATATAAATACATAAAAGGATACCATCAACCTAATTTCCACGAGCACAAGTTAAAGTCAGGAGGTTTTGCAGTACCTTGATTGAAGCTGAATCTATTAACAGCTTCTGACAAATAACCTGCTTATGTCATGAAGAGGTGATTGTAAAGCATTTGCTGTGTGAAAGGTAAAAGAGAACCAATAGTCCCAATTTCTGCAAATGAAAGTTGTTGATCTGATATTTTTCAATCCAAATTACAAATTACAAACAAGCAAAAGCCATACATTTCCCTTTTTTGCAGAAGTTACATTTAAATAAATGTCTCCCTATGAAATTTAACATGGTTTTGATTTTACTGGATCCAGACTTATGTACTGAATTATACTTATTTTCAATACTTGTTATTAATACATGTATTAAACTTACAAGCGGCAAAACCATGTTAAATTTCAATAGTTGCAAACATTATTAGAGTTGAGAGATTTTTCCAGCCCAAGTCTAATAACAGTGTAACAGCAATGCAGGTCAGTATCTGTGTGTAACTGTGCTCTCGTGCTACCTTATTTCTTTCTTCGATGACAGGACTGGAATCTAGGAGCAAGCTCAAACATTGGTATGTATTGTGTATTTTCATTCAAAACATATACATATTGTGAATTGAATTATAAATGGAATGGTGGATGTGAGTGTTAAGGACTGGCCGTCCTCCACCTGAATATCCGCTCATCTCCTAGAAGACAGAATGCAGGAAAGTGACTTTCACATAGAACCCAGCAATTTGCAGTTTAGACTGGAGCGATGACAGAACATGACATCAACGAGGCTTTGCTGGGGTTTACAGGATGATAAGTTACACGAGCAGGATATGGAAAGACAGGCAGTGGCTTAATATAGACCATATTTCCTTTACACTGCGTCTTTCAGGGTTGATAAAAAGCAGCTGCTTGAAGACTACTTTACAAATTACTATGTCAAGGTAAAAGGCAAAGGAAGAGATAGCTCGAGAATTTGTTAAATAGTTAATACAAAACTCGGTCACTCTGCGTCTCATCAATGAATCACCAATGGATTTGGTTCATCTCCTAGAAGGGTGGTTGGTGATACTGTGTTTCCCCGATAATAAGACCTACCCCGAAAATAAGACCTATCCTATTTTTGTAAAACGGTCCAAAATAAGACCTACACCGAAAATAAGACCTACCCCGAAAATAAGCCCTAGTGAATTTACCAGGACTGGGGGCATGAGGAGTATACAAGCAGGACTGGGGGTATGATGGGGATAAAAGTAGGACTGTTTATATAAATCTCTGTTAATGTTGATTAAAATAAGATCTACCCTGAAAATAAGCCCTATGGGGTTTTTTTGGACCAAAAAAAAAAAAATAAGACAGTGTCTTATTATCGGGGGAAACACGGTAGATCTGGACATTTACGGTGCTGGGCCTATAGGTGTACAGTGTTTCCCCGATAATAAGACCTACCCCAAAAATAAGCCCTACCTTAATTTTTGTAAATCAATCCAAAATAAGCCCTACCCCGAAAATAAAGCCTACCCTGAAAATAAGCCCCACTCCGGAAATAAGCCCTAGTGAATTCCACAGGACTGGGGAGGCTTGATGGGGATTAAAGCAGGACTGTTTATATAAATCGCTGTCAATGTTAATTAAAATTAGACCTACCCCAAAAATAAGCCCTATGGTGTTTTTTTGGACCAAAAAAATAATTAGACAGTGTCTTATTATTGGGGAAACATGGTAATTGTAATTAGATTTTTCTTGCAGTTTTTCTGCTACAGGCCAAAACATTGGACATTGTGTGTGCATATATGTACAGTATATGTACAATTCCACAGTGCACTCTCCAGGAACTTATAAAACTTAGGCTGCTTACATGCCGCCCAATATTTGGAACCCAGTCCTGCTTAAACTTTGCCTCCTGTTCTGCCCTAACCCCATGGAAAAAGCACAAAAAAAAATCCCCATTGCTTCCGGTGTTGTTAAACTGGAAGGCGGGTGGACAATGGGACATTCACCTGAAATCAGGACCTTACCGCTGACATTGGGAGGTACACACTTACAATTTCATCTCTAGGCAGAAAGTGTCATATGGAAAAGATCCTTTCAACTGGGCCTCAGCCTGGTCCATAATTTACATAAGTTCATAATGAAGTCATACCGCATATATGTAACTGTATGGAAAACAAGTTCCCCATGATCAGAGTTAAAATCATAAGTGTCAGTACTAGCCATAAACAATACAAACACACAGCCGACTTATCCTTGCACCCAGAGTGCGTATACAGTCATTAAGTCAGGACCATTGTGTCTATACCAGTAAGTCCAACAAGACTCTGGGAAGTGCTAAGTATATGTATGCACTAATCAATGAAACTATAATAAATACATTCTGCCCTAAATTCACAATTGAAAAGTGGGGATGTTGTCCATAGCAACCAATCAGATTCGAGCTCACATTCTCCAGTATGTAAAATGAAACCGAGAGCTCAAATCTGAATGGTAGCTATGGGCAACAT
Organism: Platyplectrum ornatum; assembly: GCA_016617825.1. NCBI lineage: Eukaryota > Metazoa > Chordata > Amphibia > Anura > Limnodynastidae > Platyplectrum > Platyplectrum ornatum. The sequence continues at coordinate 45,355 of JABWIB010003122.1, read as the reverse complement.
CCCCACTTTTCCATTCCCCTGCAAATTCCCCGCTTAGTGAATTTAGGCCTCTGTATTGATGGCATAAACCTAAGCTACGGTAGAAAGTGGAGATGGTGGTGTAAGAAGAACCAATCACAACTTTGAATCAAGAGATTGCAGCTTCCAGTTTATCCTTGTCCGCCACCGTCTTAGCTTAGCACACCAAATCATTTTGCCTATTTAGTTACAGAGAATAAGCCGGAATTCGGAAGTCGGAGTCGGAAGATACGTGCTGAATGTATTACACCCCAGGTCAGGGCAAAGATAATTAAGCTTTTGCAGTGTCCTGATTTTCGAACGTCTTTCAAACTCCCTATGAAAGGACAGCGGCTGCAGATGGAAAGCTTGTAACGTAGCATTAGCCGCCTAAAACCAGGGAAATAAAAAACAAAGGCACTTGCATTGTACCAAAGCCAATGAAATAAGCATCAGATTGTGTCATTCCTAGCCTGTGCTTGGCAGAGACGGACATACAGCTTCCTTTTTCCACACATCCATTCTAGAGTTTAGTTTCTGACACAATAATTCAAACCACACTCTGCGCGGCTGACAGGCTCCCCTAGTCGGCTGCATTCTTTCCGCAATACAATTGTGAAATACTCATTTAAATAAGCCTGTAATCTTCTATGGCTTTTTATTGGAATATCAGGATTTGTCACCTAAATAAAACGGTACGGTAAGATGCATTATGTGATAAACTTCACAGGATACCTGGTTAATGTAATAACACATAGGGGGCGATTTACCAAACAAACATTGGATTATGGCCTCATTTTCTGTGCATCACAATGCACATCAATTGACATATTGGACACAACACTAAACTAAACTCAATACTTCAGCTATGAAATCACTGCGTTGTGGTGAAAAAGGTCGAATTCATTACATCATTCTTTATACTGTTTTATACACTGCTATTACAGTTGTTGCACTATACAGAACATGTATTTACTGTACTCATTACAGTGTATGCACACTGCACTTCCCAAATATGTATGGTCACATAAATGCTAGTACCAAGGACACAAGTTCTGTCGGCATGTACACCACTATTATTTCCGTACTTTAAAGATGTTCTGTGTGCCCGAATTAGAAAGGTTAAACTAGGCCCTGGTCGGTGAGGGTCACTGGAAAATCAGATTTCGGAATCTGCCCCGTTATTACAAAAATGTATAAGTAAAAGTTGGATTAATTTGTATTATTATACACTTAAAAAAGTTTATTTTATGCTTCTCGACTTCTGCATTCTCCATCCTAAATCACGTCTGAACGCCCGCCTCCTGTATGGTAACGCTTGAGGTTGGGCACCAAGCCTCACCCACTCTGCATAACCATCTGGGCTGTAAACAGAGGTTTACATTAAATCACTGCCTCGGTCCAAATCCCAATTAAATGTGTAAATTGAATTGTATTTGTGATATGTTTATTACGATATTCTGCTAAAATCTTAATTTGTATACAGCAATGATGTGTGTGTGTGTGTGTGTGTGCGTGTGCGTGTGTGTGAGCTCATAAAACAAATCACAACAACATTCATTTTATGTATATCTGCCATCACAATAACAGTATAAACCTTGCGTGTCTGACACAAAAATGCAGCTCTCTCCTTCACAGGCACCATTAATAAATAAGTGACAAGGGCGACTGCGCTGTGACATTTTTCTATGCTTTAGGACATGTGAGGCTTAATAACCTCTAAATAATATATAGACGCTTCCATACACAGATCAGCAGTGGACAGCTTCTGACATTCCCAAAATCTCTGAATGAATGCGTTTTATGAAGCATTCAATGTGCTTAAAGATAACTAGGCCTAAGTTTACTAAGCAGGGAGAGTAAAGAGTGGGTATGTTGCCCATAGCAACCAATCAGATTTAAGCTCTCAGTTTCATTTTACATACTGGAGAATGTGAGCTCGAATCTGATAGGTTGCTATGGGCAACATCCCCACTGTTCAATCTCTCAATCTTTCTGTTAGTAAATTCAGGCCTTTGGTCAAACAGTAACGGCGGCCATTTTTTTTGGATGACAACAATATTCCTGCATACCTCCCAACTGTCCCGATTCTGGCGGGACAGTCCCGCTTTTGGGGGACTATCCCGCCGTCCCTCCCGCCACCCAGTTTGTCCCGATTAGGGGACAAACTATTTTTTTCCTATAAAAATGCATTAAAAAGTATATTTTTGCCGCGGTCGCGGCAGTAAAAAGGGGCGGGAGCGGAAAAATGGGTGGAGCTTGGGCGGGACCGGGGGCGGGGCCTATTTGTCCCGCTGTCGTCGGCCCAGAAGTTGGGAGGTATGTTCCTGATAGTGTATAAGGATTACCAGCTGATGCAATGCGCGCCTGTTGGGGTTTAGCCATCTTTTCCTTTTTTTTTTTTTTATCTTTGGCTCATTAAATATTTTTTGTTCATTCACATAGAAATATATACTAAACATCATTATTATGCCCCCAGGAAAGAATGAAATACTCTGTAAAACATTTGGAAGCCACTCAAGCTATTTTATGTGTTTGCAGATAAACATGTTATTCATCCCCTTACTGCTTGTAATTCTAGTGTGAGCAGGTCCGAGTGTGCAGAAGCTTGTGAACGCTCCTGAGTGACCATTCCAGGTGGAAAGAACCTGATATTTACAGAGTATAAGCTGTACAGCGAAAAAGCAATTGTTTGCTCAAGACATGGAAGATTAGGTGATGCATTTATAAAGAACACTTTTACTTCTATTCATGTGTGACTGAGCATGATCCAGCGAAAAAATGTGCAGTTAAGTCCTTGAAAAGCCTCTCTTGAAAGAAGCTCCGACGCTGCAGTGTGTAATACACATACCTGTGGCTGATAAAGGCGAGAGTGGGTGTGAGAAATCTAAGGAGGAGAAGAATCTGAACTGGTGTAAAAATAGGCAATAAAAGGAGGGAATTTGTAAGGATTTTTTCCCACTTCATGTCACACACACACACAAAAAAATATAAAGTTCCAAATTATATAATAGCATATAGTACATACCTCCCAACTGTCCCGATTTTAGCGGCACAGTCCCAATTTTGCGCCCTAAGGTGTGGCGACACAAATGGTCGGGACTTGGGTATATAATCATGGGTCTGGGCTTAGTGTCATATCTCCGATTAAAATTCATTTTTAATGCTACTGACATATATAAGCTAACTGGAGTAATAATAAAGATTGTTATTATAATTTTCCATTGGAAATCGGTGCTTGCTTTTGTCATTTAAATGTAAAACATATAATAATGCCCTTACTACTAAATTCTAGCCAATATCTTTTGTCAGGTAATTAAACGTGTACAAGAAAGCCACCACATATATTTCATATAGCACAGCTTCTGTTTCAACATGCCTTTTAAGTAAAGTTTTTTATTCAAAAAGGGACAATATTTCATCTGCTAATAACGAGTCCTTGTTTTACCTAAGTTGTCAGCTGGTAATTAGTACTACTGCGTTCATTATCCCAGTACTGCAACATGACAGATTGTATTGGTATTTGCCTAAAGTCAGTGCATCTAAATGAAGAATTGCCAATTACTTCAAACAATCTGTTCCTATAACAGACACCCCTTCCCCACCGCGAAAACCCTTTACTGAGAAACTATCATAAAATGCCTGAGCTCAATATAAAGTATTATCTCTGTTTTTGGAAGTGCAAGTCTACAGTGGTGTTGTCCAATAATGACCAATATATATATATATATATATATATATATATATATATATATATATATATAAAACCAATCAAATGTAGTATTTGACAAATACAGTCCAATAGAGTTCCTTAAACTCATAGCAGTTTTGACACCATCATTTTATAAATGTGTCTGGTAATGAAAATATAATTTGAGAAATGACTGAATTATAAATCTAAATGGTGCATGTGTAGCTATTGGGATTTTGTCATTATTTTATGAAGTGTTTGTTTTACTAAAATCAGTAAAGGACGTATGTTAAGTTCACATGATAGCCGTCATTTAGCTCTGACATCTTACCAGTGTGTAACTAGTACAACATTGCTGTAGGGAAATACATTTAGTGTGTGTTGTGTCCTGATCTTCAGTGCAACAAATCCCATTTCTATTCCTGTATAGTGCTCCTATCTCTGCATTAAAGTGTTATGTGAAACCTTTCAAACAAATTTACTGTCGATTGTAGTTTATGTACGAGATACTGTCGATTGTAGTTTATGTACGAGATACTGTCGATTGTAGTTTATGCACGGGATACTGTCGATTGTAGTTTATGTAAGGGATAGTGTCGATTGTAATTTATGTACGGGATACTTTCAATTGTAGTTTATGTACGGAATAGTGTCGATTGTAGTTTAAGTACGGGATACTGTACATTGTAGTTTATGCACGGGATACCGTACATTGTAGTTTATGCACGGGATACTGTCAATTGTAGCTTATGTACGGAATACTGTCGATTGTAGTTTATGTACGGGATAGTGTCGATTGTAGTTTAAGTACAGGATACTGTACATTGTAGTTTATGTACGGCATAATGTCGATTGTAGTTTATGTACGGCATAATGTCGATTGTGGTTTATGTACGGGACACTGTCGATTGTAGTTTATGTATTGGATACTGGCGATTGTAGTTTATGTACGGCATAATGTCGATTGTAGTTTATGTACGGGACACTGTCGATTGTAGTTTATGTATGGGATACTGGCGATTGTAGTTTATGTACGGCATAATGTCGATTGTAGTTTATGTACGGGACACTGTCGATTGTAGTTTATGTACGGGATACTGTCGATTGTAGTTTATGTACGGGATACTGTCGATTGTAGTTTATGTATGGGATGCATCAGGATGTAGTTGCTTTCTCAATTTTGATACAGTTGACAGCTTAATGGCAGCTGTATCAATGTAGAGAGTAGCTGAATTACGAATATTTATAATGAGAACAGAGACTTTATACCTATTTTAACAAAGCTCCCAATACTGAATTTTGCTCTTTGGTGGACAGGCTGTGTAATATGGGGACGGGCTGCAGCGGCCTACAGGAACTTGGGCTACTAATAAAGTAAGGTTAGAATTAGGCTGGGGATATATAGGGATAAAGGATAAAGCTGGGCATACACTATAAGATAAATCAGCCAATCTGAAGACTGGATGAAAATGGAAGGTTTTTTTTTAAAGGAATTGGGAACAATCATACACAGTAATGGGGGAAAAAACTAAATATGCTAATTATTATTGCATGTGGCCATGCACTGTACGATTTTTTAACCTAAGAAACGATTTTAGTTTGTAAGACCTAAAAATCCAAAAATCGTTTGAAAACAGATTTTGAACGATATCGGCCGATCATTTGAAAAAAAAAAGTTTGTACGATTTATCTGTATGGCCAGCTTTTGTATGGCCGATGCACATAGGTCGATGTCCTTTTTCTCGTCACCACTGAACTGCCATAATATAAAGTGTCAATATTTAAGAATTTACATTTTTAACTGTTCTAATTACTTTTTGAATGGGAGCATTTGCCATAACGTGAAGTCATATTCCTACAATTATAAATGAAATGCAAATACCGTAATACTATTACAAAGCACTTCTATTAAGGTCTATAAAATGTTACCCAGCTGTTTTAGAAACCAGCAAATGCAGGAAATTCCTCATACTGGCGTCCAAGCTGTTAACGTCCCTTTTTGCGGTTGTGAGAAAATGTAACAAATAAGAGTTCTCGCTCTATCAATGCTAAGTAGCATCAATTGAATAAAAACCAAATTCTCATATATTTAGAGTATCCAGTCCTCCTCACATACCAAAAACAAAATATAAAACAGAATATCTCTATAACAGGAATAGCCAGGAGTCAATATTAAAAGCGGACTCGTTGTGTTATCCTGCTTCAGACTTCAAACATAACATGACTCACAATACATTTTCATGAAAACTATTCTCTACAACATCAGATATATCAAGTAAAAATGGAAACAACATCTAAAGATATAACACTTTAGAACAGCTAACAAAAGAACACATTATAGCAACATTCTGAAATGTCCTATAAATTAGATTAGACTTGTGAGTTCAATAGAATCCGCATCAACTTATTTCCCTTTCAGTCGTCACAACGAAAATCCATTCAATCCATTCAAGTGCTTGACAATATACATCTAGACCCCTGACCACAATATTTAGGAGACAAATTATTTTATATGGTGAAATGGTCACCAATATTGTGTTGCTGTTCCAATTAGTTTTAGTGGGTAATGAAAAGGAAACGTATGCGGAAACTGGTTGCTCCCAGTTGGCATTGTGCTTGCGACACTCTGTATACCGGGTCCAAATCTATGGTGTCCACAGTGACCTTGCACTCAGGGTTTGTTGAACACTACGCAATCATAATCCTGGGAACACTGCACACCGGGAACGGATTTCTTCAGCATTCGGAAATACCGGTTGCGGTGCTCCACTATCTGAGATTACTTGCACTTCTGTTTGGAGCGGTCACATGTATGAAGTCTGGATAAAGCAGCACAGATGAAACATGATGTAGCCCAGGGGTAGGCAAACTGAGCCTCTCATGGGCCTAAATTTACTAAACTGCAGGATTGGAAAAGTGGGGGTGTTGCCCATAGCAACCAATCAGATTCAAGCTTTCGGTTACACTTTATATACTAGAGAACGTGAGTCCAAATCTGATTGCAATGGTTGCTATGGGCAATCCCGCAGTTTAGTAAATATATGCGTCAAATGACGAGTCCCAGCATGCTTTGTCAGGTATCAACTATGTCTATGCAGGTTGCTGGGATACGTAGTTTGACAATACCTGAAAACACGCAGTCTTCCTACCCCTGATCTAGCTGCAAGGACAATGGGGAACCCGGCCCATGGTGCTATCACTGTCTCTCTGCAATAATCTGGACAGTCTACATAAACATCTAAAGCATTCATATATAAATAATCTTCTGAGTTGGGAATGACTGCGCTAATTATGTTAAATAAACATATCAAGTGAATGCTATATGCTGTATTTTCACCTCAGTCTCCTAACCTACATCTAGAAATTCCTGAGAACACATGCCCAGACTGCATACTCCCAAATGTGGTTCGATGTTAAACAAAATATATTAGTAAGCCATGACATGACTGCAATGAGTAAAGGACACCCCTGTGTTTCCCATAAAAGGTTAGAAATTCGTGTAGGAGAACATGAGGTGGAGATAGTCAGGTCAACTCTGAATGATTAAACTGTGGAGGCAGCCATTTTGTGTGCTACACCAACAATAAGAAAACTGGAATGGATGTAGACCCTTCAACATGACCCATTCCACCAGGTACAAAAGACTCTGTTCCTGATCTTCCAGTAATCAGTTACTATGGTAACCACAAGATTTTCAAATATCAGTTAGTTCATTACAACCAGGTGAGTGACAAGAGGAAGATCAGGAGCGGAGTATTTTGTACTTGGTGGAGTGGGTCATGTTGAAGGATCTGTCTTACTGTAAAACGTATTTACCTCTTCTTCACCAATCATACATGCCATTACTTATCTGCCATCGGAAAGGCTTCCAGAACAGAAGACCGGATTAGGAGAATGTGGATCCGTACTAGTAATAAGGCTAGTTATGATGCGGATAGAGTCCATTATCAGACTATTTATTAACTATGAAACAGTAGCATATCGAAGGGATGAAATATAAGTAACCATTTTATGGGCTGATCAATTATTGATGGACAAATAGGCACTAAGAGTTATAGTGATTAAATATTCTATAAATCAATACTAGAGTATAGCCCAAAACAATCAAGCGTTAGCTATGATGTCTGTATTACTAGAGAAGTGATGAGCTGCTGGATAAGGACTGTGACAGGTAAATGAAGATTCAGTCATAACCAATCTCAACCATTAACCCACAAATGATTGTCCTTTGCAATGCTTGCATATGGGAATAGTGATTGCATGATACTGTAACTGCAGTCACATGCAACTTGGGACATTCCTAAAACCACAGTCATGTAAAGCAAGATGATCCCATTGAAGAAACAGAATATATCACTCAACACAAATCATGTCACTGGGATGTCCTAACCATGGGACAAATGTGACCCTCACCAGTGTACCTGTACCTATCTACTACGAGTTCTCAGTTGGTACCTGTATCCATGGAATAAAATGTCCAGATGTGCCTGTTGAAGGGTAGAATATCCTAGTGAAGCTTCCATGCTGGTACTAGTTGTACATGCTCATTACTGATCTTGGTTTTCCTTTACATTTATTACATTTGTGTTTGCAATTCATTGGATCACATCATGCTATGGATCCAGACTATTTAATTTACGAGCGTAAAGATACAAGTGGGCAAAACCATGTTGAATTGCAGGGGAGGTAAATTTCATTGACCGCAATCAGTATTACAGATGAGAGATGATGTTTCCAGCACAAGTGTAATAACAGTGTAACAGTAACGCTGGTCATTATCTGTGTGCAACATGCAACAATAAAGTATTCTCCCTGCATGCAAACACTGACATTCATTTTACCCCCCCTGCAATTCAACATGGTTTTACCCATTAGTAAATTTACGCTCGTAAGTTCAATAGTACGTAAGTCTGGATTCAGCCCTTTGCTCTTAAAAGAAGTACTTTTGTGCTTTAGACCTCAATACATTTACCATCAATAGGCCCCATAGAATGTTAAAGGCAGCAGATGACTTTTTATTTGAATGGAAACAATACATTAACAACACACTCATACAAGACATTAACACGGAAAGGATTTGAAGGTCATAGGTGACTCCTCTGAGGGTCATATGTCTGCTCTAGAACATGATAGCTGCAATCTGGTTGGCTGCTTTTGGCAACACAAACGCTTTTCCTTTTAAGAAGGTTTGTTAAATCCACCCATAAGCGCACTAGGAAGCAGCCATGTAAATAATTCAGTGGATGAAGTCGTTCAGGTGCAGCGTGGAAGCATCAGCCGTCCGACTTCTCTCATGGGATGGAAACACCCAGCTCACCGCCACCATGCTACCTTTTCATGGGGAATATCCATCCACAAAGACAACACTTGCCACAGTCATTCACTATGTACAGCTTGTGTTAACACAGCCAGAATACACACCTGATGCAATACACAAGACAACCCCAGGCTAGCCATAGAGCCACTGGTCACATTACAGCATGTATTTCTTCACAGCAAAGGTTCATTGATATTTATTTCTGCCATTCATTATTTCTAAATTCACTATTTCAAAACACATGTTGCCTTTATGTCATAGTGGCTGTTTAGGAAATATCCCTATTTTGACATAATACCATTTATTACGCCAAGAGCTGCTGACAGATCTGCTTCCAAAGCTCCATGGCTGAAGATCACCTTTCACAGGTAAGATTATACAGCAAGGGGATAGAGCATAGAAGGGGGAGGATAGGGTTAGACTGTGGGGAGGGGATGGATTGTACAAGAGGAAGGTTAGGGTTAGGCTGTGGGGAAGAGTGTAGAAGGGGTAGGTTAAGGTTAGGCTGCAGGAAGGTTATGGAGTGTAAAAGGGGAAGGCTAGTGTATGGCAGTGGGGAGGTGATGGACTTTAGGAGGGGAAGGTTAGGGTTAGGCTACAGGGAAGGGATGGAACGTAGAAGAGAAAGGTTATGGTTAGGCTGAGGGGAGGTGATGGAGTGTAGTAGGGGAGTGTTAGGATTAGGCAGCGGGGAGGTTATGAACTCTAGGAGGGGAAGGTTAGGGTTAGCCTACGGGGAGGGAAAGGAACATAGAAGGAGAAGGTTAGGGTTAGGCTAATGGGAGGTAATTTAGTATAGAAGGGGAAGGTTAGGGTTAGATTAATGGAAGGTAATTTAGTATAGAAGGGGAAGGTTAGGGTTAGGCT
>JABWIB010003121.1:41449-58555 GCA_016617825.1 Platyplectrum ornatum | reverse complement strand
TGAAGGTTTGTAGGGGACTGTCTTACCTTGTGTTTAGAAGCTATGAAGGTTTGTGTTTAGAAGATATGAAGGTTTGTAGGGGACTGTCTTACCTGTGTTTAGAAGCTATGAAGGTTTGTAGGGGGCTGACTTACCAGGTCTTAGTGTTGCAGATAGGATTCTCATCCCCTGAGATCATGGTCTTGGAAAGTAGTGTCAGTACCTTTGTCATAGTTGGAGATGCAGTGGTGTTGATCTGATGAACCTGTCCATTCAATGATAGTTTGGTCTGAGATTTGTCTGATGGGTAGACCTCAGATCAGTAGATGTTGGGAGTTTTCATCCAGCATGTACTTTATGGATCCCCTACCAACTAAGAAAAGCTTAATAAGAATTATAGCTATTAGGTTACACTGTCTTTTTCTATCATTGTCATAATTTCATGATTGCACTGTTATTATTTAAATATTGTTTTAGATTTTTTTCTTACTTGATTCTGTATCAGGAATTTGGTATGGACATAAAGCTGGCGCTAGCCCAAGTATGACTCAACCTTGGTAGGCTTATATGTTCTTAATGAATTATCCTCATTATCAGTACATTATATAAAATGTTGCTTACATACAAAATAATGATCTCTTGCAACTTTTATCCAATGCACAGATGAAAAACCTTCATTTGCAATAACTTTAGCTCCATTCACATACCGATTTGTAGCTGTCTGATCCCTGGTTTATATGATTCACTAGATAACTGTGATAATAAATACAATGGGCAGGGATACAGACGTCTGTGATCCGCACAGTGGTTTTAATCGCTACTCTTTACCTGCCCCTACTTTAAAATTGCATTTCCTCACCCACCTTGCATACTGACCAGAGAGAATGGCCTGTCCTACCAGAGATAACTGCCCAGTCTGTACACTAGGAAGTTCTTATAGTAACACATGCACAGTGCCAGAACAACACCCAAGTTCCACAAACGTGTTTGCTTTTTTTAGGTGGTTCATTATAAAATGCAACTATACTGTACATAAATCAGGCCCATGACTAAGAATATTCAGGCTCCAAATGCCCCATGGAGCCACCACACCAAGCAATGATATAGCAGAGGAGCAGGCTACAGCTGAATACATGGTAAGCTGGTCTATGCTAGTAATCCATGCCTGGGATTTGATGGGCACTTGTCTATAGCGTCACTGCTATGTGCAACTTTTGGACACTTGAGTAGTGACTATTGCCTACACATGCCATCTGGGAACATGTGTCAGGCCATTTGGAGGTCTGGAAAGCAATGTATGGGCTGTTTTGAGATCAGTTACTCCCTTGCAGGGAGGGAGAATATAAAATTATGTGACAACCATGTTATCTATTTCAGTGGCTATCTCTGTCATCACAAAATACCCCCACTACACTTCACTAATTCATCTAATCTACTCAGTGACATATGTGCCTCTTAACACTTCCCTAAGCATGTACGATTTGTGCATATCCCTTGTATTGTTGTATATCTGGTGAAAACCTGTCATCGATGTCTTATTTTTGTCTTATTTTTAAAATAGAAGAAAGTCACTGCTGCCATCACTTGCGTTATGGGGCGTGCCATGACAAGGAAAGCATGGAGGCATGTCTTCAATGTAAAGTAAAGGAGCACTCACACAACTGTATGCAAAAGTGACAAAACATTTGTCACACTGCTGACAGCTTTCACTCCGTAACCAGACTATAAATGTGTCTCTCCTACATCATCTTTGCCATGTTATATGGACTGATAACATGTCCAGTTTCTATTTGGCCACATAATGCAATGGGCATGACGTGCTGTATGAAATATCCCACTTATTGTGTTATGTGATAAACTGTGCTATATGCTGTATTTATACCACTGTGTAGCTCATTCAGAATGTGGCTCGGTAAACAATCCCTCAGGCAGTTCACCACCTACATACAGGTCCTTTGATTGATGTGTAGTCTCTGCAGAAGAGTCTAGCCTGCATTCCTGTCTCATACTAGTCACTAATTGTAGTTACATGTTGATGACCAGATGAATACAACATATGGGCGTTTCCTTGATTGTGTTTTCAGCATGAGATACTACTTGTTCATATATATCTTTGTGGATTAGAATGGTTTATATTTCTTAATTTGTTTTCCTAATAGGAAACTTTATTGAAGAATAGCTCTGCTCTATTATCATTTTTGTAGAGTTCAAGTGTTTCCTTATTTGACTTTGTTGAAGCACAGTTCATGGATCTACAATTTACAAACAGGAGTATATTCGCTGGCTCCATTTTCTTGGATTATTATAATTGTGACATGTGTAAGAGCAGGTGCTTTACTTGCCTGGTTGTTGAACTAGATTTATAATACTGACGGGCTACCCATCTTTCAAAACCCTAGCTAACACCCTAAGGTTTCCAAATAACAAATGGTTATATATACCTCGTTCACACTGCTCCAAAAGCCTGGTTTATTACTGGGTCATGCTCAGATCATGGCGCAATGTGTCTGAACCAGGGCTCGAAGTGGGACGGTATATGCCGGTATGGCACACCGGCACTTCTCCCGTGAAGCCACGCCCCCTTTTCTAAGCCCCCGCCCCCTCATCACTGGAGGGGGGAATGTTAGTTGAAAAAAACTGCGGGTCCGGAGGGGGCGGGGCTTATGCCATACCGGCACTATAGAATCCCCACTTCGAGCCCTGGTCTGAACTGTCCATCTGAAATTAACTGTCCATCTGAAAGAAAAATCAGATGCCAATATTAAATTATTCAAACTCCAAGAATGCACTGACTTTAGCAAAAATGAACTAGCTCCAGATCAGTGTTTTTGAGAAATAATAAGCGAAAAAGCCATAATCTGAGGTAAACAAGTATTTTACAAATATTTATAGACATAAGATCATGGCAAGTTTGGAGTAACTTTAGAAACAAGGGGGAAATTCAGTAAAGGGCGATTTGGGAAAGGATTTCAAATCGACCTCATTCGCTGGGATTTCAAATCGCCAAGGCTTGGGGATTTGTAGTATTCAGTAAACGTCAATTTGGTGTGGCTATTTCAAATTGAGATTGAATTGATTTGGGGATTTGAGCTGAAGTCCCTGTCGATTTGGTATGTATTTGCAGGGATTTGGCCAAATCGACATGGGGATTTGTATATTACCTCATCATTGTCGATTTTAAATCCCTGCTACTGCTGTAGGAAATTGATCAACAGGCAATTACCTGGCACAATAATACAGGGTCTGTTTTGTTTTACGTAAGGTAAGAATCAGGTCTCGGATTGTAAGGTGGCAGTATGGCGCTAAGCCACATCCCTTACATAAGCCCCACCCCCTCCGGACACGCAATTTTCCAGTGCTGAGGGGGCTTAGAAAGGGGGCGTGGCTTAGGGGGAGAAGTGCTGGTATGCACTTCGAGCCCTGTTATGAATAACGCATAAATGAAAAGGTAAAGCTCTTGTTTTGTTTAATGTCCAAATAATATGAGACAGCAATAAAAATTTAAATCATAATAGATTAATCCAAATATGAAAAATACAGAATTAAAGGTGTAAATAAAATGGTAAAACAAGTGTTTAAAATAATATTAAATAGATGAAGCTCCCAGGGGGTTTAATATTTCATGTATTACAGTATGAGTGGGTACAGGTCTAGGGAGCTAAATTAAAATAATAGTAACCTTCTATTGATCAAAGCCCCTATGGTGAAATATTGCGGGTCCCTGTTTCAAGCACAGGGTACTCCCATCTCCTGTCCTTCAATCTGACAAGATCAGTATTACATAAATATAAAGGTTTCGCAAACAAGGGGGAGTAAGTAGAACCTAGCACTCTCCTGCGAGGTGTGGAAGTTGCTGTGATCCTACCAACACGGTTTTCTACCCACCAACCGTAACTCTAAGGGATAAACTCTAAGGGTATAAACACTATATTTCAAAACAGTAGGTAGGTACACTGCGCTGCCCTTACGATGTAGGAAGACAATATGCAAAGACGATGTGGAGGACAATATGAAACACTATACCATACCGTACCATGAACGGATTCACACTATAGTCTCTTTCTACTAAAATCCTTACTTGTTGTCAATATTCAAGTTCAAAGAGTCCTTCAAATCGTTGTCGTCTACATATTTGTAGACGATGTTGTCCTCTCTTCGGTCCTTTTTTCTGGTCCGAAATAAGAATATACATTTTGAGACAATATTCCAATATCTTTCCTTTCTCTACCATTTGTATGTACTACACGATCTGTGGAGAAGGGTAAAGAAAGAAGGACCGAAGAGAGGACAACATAGTCTCCAAAGAAGTAGAAGACAACGATTTGAAGAACTCTTTAGTGGAAAGAGACTTTAGTGAGAATCCGTTTATGGTACTTTATAGCGTTTCATATTGTCCTCCACATTGTCTTTGCATATTGTCTTCCTACATCGTAAGGGCAGCGCAGTGTACCTACCTACTGTTTTGAAATATAGTAAGTATAAAGGTTTCTCCACAAGGTGGCCTTATGGAGAAATATGATGGAAATTGTGTGTCAATACATAACAAAGTCTTCTACAGTCATGGGGCATCACTAATTAGGGTTTTCTAAAAACCATACCAGACCATGTGATGCAGCTTAACAGCACACACTGGAAAGATTTTGAAAGTGATTTCTGCGTGATTGTAATAATAATCATCAGATTACCCATCAGATTACAGTTTGTGCCCTGCTTTACATTAAAATGTCTTATATTTCAGCTGGAAGCTGTCTATGGGGGAGTACGATTGAGGAATGTGCTTAGAGGTGTTTACTTGCTCCCAGAAAGACAACACTGATACCAATAAGCAATTCATTCTTTCTGGGACACTCAGCAGACAAATATCTCCAGAGAGTGACAGGTAATGGAGAACTAGCACAGCTGGAGTTGCAGTTTCACAGTCCTAAGTAATATATGTCGAAGAAGAAAATTTATCCTGCATTTGGAAACAGTAGACTGGATTTGGAGTGTCTAAAAAAAAAATATATATATATATATATATATATATATATATATATATATATAGATATATATATACCATGAGACCTATTAAGTGTTACGAACAGACAAACCAAAAAGAAGCAAAAATAAAAAGATTGTTACCAAGTTGCACAGAAGTGGGAGTAGAGAACTATTTTAAATCTTTTGCCAGAAGTGTGGAACGTGTATTCCAAACACAAAACCAAGTTCATTCGCATCTCTCTTTTTAAAATGATTTGTTCAAAGGAAGGAAATTAACTTTACCTTTTTGAGGATTTTATACAAATTTTATACTATGTCATCCCCCTTGTCTCAATAACAGACATACTGAGGCATATTAAACCCTTAGATGGAGTATATATGGAACCCCAATATAGGGTCATGTTGATATCTATTAATAAGATATCAATATACTTGATCAATATACTTAATTTAGACCCCCAACATAGGCTATAGAAGAAATATAATATTAAAGCAATGCAATCCATAATAAACCTCTTCCTCCTTCCTCTATGTCTCTCCAAACCCTTCACTTACCCATGTATATCTTCCTCCTTACTAAGGCTCCATGACATGCAGGTGGCAGAGTCAGATGATACAACTGGGTGAACACAGTAAAGCAGTGTGTCCATGTCCATGGTGACTGCTCGTACTAAATTGAATCAATATTTACTTTTATTTATATTTTATATATAATTAGTTCTATGGAGATTATTAAAATTGTTTACTTGACTGCTCTATGTAGTATCTCTATTGTATATAGAATCCTAGAATGCAGCGTGTATTAAATGACTTTCACCGGCATTTTTCCATTATTGACTATCGGGCTACAGAATACTTACTGTTTTGTAATAAATCATACATGGTACATTCTTTACTTTAGGACCTTGGAATCTCTTCTTAGGAGAATGGGAAAATACCTGGCAGTATGGTTGAAACACACTAATGTTCTGTGTAAAGCATGGGAGAATGAATGTGATTTATATTTTGTTTGTATTTTAGATGGTTAAGGTAAATTTCGAGCCAGTGGAAGATTGACATCTATCTGATGATATGCAAAGAATTTGACTTGAGTGGGCAGAAAACTACACAGATCTTAAAGTTTTAAAAAACATAATTTGCCTAAAGCAAAAAAATATATACAGTTATCTATGATAGCTGCTAGCCGATATGCTCTACAACTGCAATTTATTTACTTATTCATACGTAATTATAAAAAAAAGTGACGTCTGATAAAGCCTCAAGTATGTTGGTTCTAGTCATGTGTCTTTGTTGCTGCTGGGTCTCTGTATCTGCTTATGAGCTGTCAAATGACTGTAACCTGTTCAATGCTATTTCAGATTCAGGAACAGATAGAGGACCCTTTGGTAGGGCAAAGATTCACCAAAAGATGACTTGTAATTGCTATTTATTTATTTTCTCACGGCCTCTCACATTTATTCACATTTTTGTGGATGTCAGCACTAGTATAATTGGTGACATTGCTGTTTCTGTATATGCTTGACAATATGTTGATTATTATGTATGAATTTATCATTTACAATTGTGTAATGTGTCAGCTAGCTGCAGCACAGACACTTTTGAAATTTTAAGCGAGGTTACAAATCATGAAACACAGTAGCTACGTTTTAACTTTATGTAGCTGATAAATGATAGTTTTAAAAAAATGTTTCACAGTGACTTTACAAAGTACTGCAATAAATAACCTGATTATTCCAGTTTTGAGACTTGTTTCTCCAGCAGAGCTGCAGTTTCTTTATTACTTGTTTCTTTATTTGCTCCTGTACTCCACTGATTTATAATATATGAAATATAATTCCTTGACTATGAGCTGACAGTTCTCAGGGAGACTGTAAGTAGCACAACGATAGTACATATAATGTCACTATAATGTTATCCTGTTACAGTATACCTATATACAAATGAAGGGATCAGTAATTTTGCATGTATTACATTTAAAGTAAACTGCTTTATATCAATAAAAACGTGTCCAATATCTAATACCTATGTTTTACATATCTGTTTTTAAATCCACATTTATGAAATAAAAAATGGATGTTAATTTCAAATATGTATTCTAATGTATTCTTTGGAAATGTGTTGTGTGAAAGGGAGGTAATGTCCACAAAGTCTTTATTCAACATGCCTCTTGCATGACTGAAGGATTTGTTTTAAGTTACTTTGTTCCAGTCTAGAAATATTTCCATTTACATTTTGAGGACTTCTACAAAACACAGGAACAGCTATGGGCACAATGTATGCTCCGGCCTATACAAATCTTTTTATTACATTCCGAAATGATAAGCCTGAAATAAACCTAAATCTTAGAAGGGCAAACTTGGGAGTTGGTCACTGTTAAGTAGATGACATATTTTTTTATATGGAATGATTACACAGAACGGTTACTACAATTCAAGTCAAAACTGTGTTAAATCTAATCTTTTCTAATCTTTACTTGAAGTATCCTATACATTATCAACAACAGGCTTCTAACTAAAATATAAGTAACTGTGTAGTGATTACTGGTCTTGTTTGTATAAGAATGTGAAATATCTGTTTGAAGTAACTGTTTGGAATAAAATGTCCAACATGTGTTATAATTGTAAGGGTTGTAACATTGTTCCATATTGTTTTATAATATTATATAGCAATGCAATATATTTAAGTGATTTTCGAAACAGAAGTTACAGACACACTTTTTACTAGCTGTTATTCTGACATTACTCCATTGTTTGATCAGTCAAATTGGGAAATTTAAAATATCCATTTTAAACATGTGGTGTGCTATAACACAATTGATATTGATTGTTGCACTGTACACACTGTGGTGTACCTTCACATAATAAAGATTGCTTGTTGTAGTCACTAATACAATTCATTCCAAGACCTGGTTTATTGTTTTATTGAATGAATGATCATGAAAATGCTAATGGGTAGAGGATTGCTCATGGTTGGCTTTAAAAGGACAACTGATATGAGTCTTTGAAGTGGTTATTAACATGTGGTGAGTAGATGTATTTTGATTATTTAATTGAGTAACATATGGCCTTTAATATTATTATCTAGGAACAAGTCTAAATTAGAATTCAGTGATGAAACATGAGATACAAATGTGTAAAACAACAATGTTAATTAGTTAATTGAAAATCAGTTGAGATTGGTTTCAAAGACTCATTCTGTTGCTGAGCTTAGCAGTGGTGCAAATAGAGATTAGGAATGGTTTTTGGAATCAGCCGGTTTAGTTTGTGTAAAGCAGCAATAGACCGATGAGCGGCACAATAATAAATACTCAAGGTAAGTATAAATTGGTAACAGCTTGACGCATACTGCTTCTATTAGTAGCATTTTTTTCAGGTGGGAAATCTGAATCTCCTTCTCCCTATGCTCCGGTGCGTCCAGGGCAGCCGGAGAGGATGCTGTATATGTGTGATGCCGTCACGCATATACAGCGTCCTCTCCGTGCAAGACGGAGACGGCGGGTACCAGCAGACATCTGTACATTAAGTAGATTTTACTTAATTTATTTCTTTTTTACAGGTTTTTCTAGTGTTTCCTATGGCCACCATGAGAATGGCAAGTCGTTTTTGTGAATGGCCACATTAATGGTATATTATACTTCAAGGTAATAATGTGAGTAAAGTACATATAAAATGTAACTACATATTTAGACATAATCATGCCTTACTAGCTCACTCTCATTCAAATTTGATGTTTTGACATAAAATAAAAAACAAATAGCTTTACAATAAAACATACAAACACAAAGCAAGAGAAAAAGGGACAAATATTATTAACGCACTAAAATATATTAACACATTTAAAAATAACATTAAAACCCCAGTGAATGGGTACTAGTCATACCAGGACAGTATCATACTGTACAATCCACCTCCTGGCACAGACTGTTTAGTAAACTCTCACCATCCACATTCTTGGGGAACTTGACAAAAATAGAAGCATTTTACATCTGATGACAACATAATGATAACAGAGTTACAGAACAGAAACAGAAATGTTCTCACTCTCTGCAATTAGTACCATTAGGAGACAGGTACAAGTCAGATCCTTCTAATCCTTAATCATGTTCTGAGGATCCAATTCTCCTCTGTCTTAATAAGAAATTCCATCGAGTGGTTATGAAACACACACCCAGATATTCCACATTGGAAGAGACTGGGCAAGTACATATGGGTTATATTAGGGTTTCAGGAATGTTACATACTGTTATATACTGTTTATCATATATAACTGGGTCTGGGAATGGCACACTATATACCGTATATATTGTAACATCTCCATATTTTATATGGCATTCCCAGACTGCTTATATACTCTACATGTACTTCATATAGCGTGTCATTTCCAGACCTCTAATATACTCCACATGTTATATGTCTTCTCCACTTGTTCACCAGTAGCACAGCAAGAACCTGCCTTCCATCCATACACAATGAACTGGATCCAGACTTACATATTGAACTTATGAGTTTCTCCTCTTGGTGTTTAACACTTATTTGTGCTTATATTGTGGTTTCTTTGGGCATTGTGGTAGGTGCCCAAGTGTTCCACCCAGGGGCTGCAGGGTCCTAGCGCTTGCACGAGTATTGCCGTTATTTCCAGTTCAGTGTAACAGTAACGCTGGTCAGTATCTGTGTGCAAAAAGTATTCTCCCTGCATGCAAACACTAACATTCATTTTACCCCCGCAATTCAACATGGTTTTACCCACTAGTAACTTTACACTCAAGTCAAATAGACTATTGCTCTTTCAATGGAGCAACTCAGTCTGTGATACATATGACCCATGTATTGGTTTTACCTGGCCCTATGTCCCCTTAAAAAAAAACCACAAAATTTCATTATTCCAAAAAGACGCAAGACGGTAAACTGCAGGTCTGTGAATGCTTGTGCATAGCTGCGCTCTTTTGTGTAACGACTTATGGGCAAAAAAATGCAACTCTGGATGTGTTGTGCAGCGTATCCATGCAGAAACTCTGGATCTGGTCCTTTTTATGGTGTAAGCAGTTCTTTCTGAGCAGCACGGACGTTGTGACACTTTTTGCACCATATCATCTTTACTTGTTGTGGCATTTAGGATTCCTCCCTTCTGAGCATGTGCACAGATGTTGGTGTAAGTAAAGAGCTTTGTGCCAGTAACATGTTCTGTATATGGGCCAGATGAAGACGTTAGAGATGAAAGCCATAAAAAGATCTATGACTGAGTGTTTTATTACATGCGGGAGTCCTGTTCATTCTGTATGTGTATTCAGTGTGCTTAGGTATGTGATTGCATGTGACACAATTTCATTCTGGGTCACAACCCACTCGATGCCAACCAGGAATGTTTATTCACTCTGCGAGCAGGTGCTGTCATGTTCAGCATTTCCAAACATTTATCCGCCAGCTTGAAGTGGTTTTAGTATGAAGTCTATGTATTCCCTTTTCCCTAATACAAGTGAAAACATAGTATGACAACAGAACCTAAAATGCCTTTGAGTTTTTGTATTTAAATGATGTATTTTTGTTTGGAAAAGTAAATCAAAAACATTAAAATCTTTAAGTGGATGATCATTTTTTTTATCATTATCCAACTCAGAGTGACTACCCCAATATCCTCCACCCCAGCCTCCTTTCTTCCCCCTCATGTTTGTCCCCCCCCCTCATTAGGCTTATATTATGATCTTATTACTTGTTCTATTAACGTCATTCGCTCCATGTCCATGACTAACTGTATTGCTTTTTTTTGTCATGTTCCATTCAATAAAGAAAGTAGGAAGGAATAAAACATTGCATATAATAAGTGATACAGTGGTCGAAGTGGAAATTCAGAAGTGGTGGTATGGACATTGAGATGTGGCAGTAAGGAAACACTAAATATAGAAGTCAATGGAGATTTGTAGTATTTCTATTACATCAGTGGGAGAAGTGCCGGTATGGCATGCCCCCGTATACACCCCCACTTCCAGCCCTGAAGTGATATATGCTAAAAACCTATGCCATTGGCAATAGCTGCTTGCATAGTATCACATTTACATTTTACATACTTATTACTATTACTTCCTTTCTATGAGCGAATAAAATAGCTATTTAAATAGAATCTTAATGCTGCCTGTTATTGCTGATGCTTTAAAGTGGTCTAAGGACAATAGTGGGTCAGTGGATGAGTCCTGTTATATGTGGTGTGTGTATTCCTCCCTTGCTGCCACTTGATCGTTGCTGTTTACACAACATGAGGCTTTATGCTCAGCACTACCGGCGTGCAGTCATCTGTACCTCCTGGAACATGTTTGTTGCTCACTACAACACAGGAAACATTGATTCTTATCTGCCCAGTGACTACAGGTGACGACTTCTTTATGTTTTGGGTCTTTCGGTTTATTAGCAGCACTCAGGATTCTTGACCTGTGTCTTACACCGACCTACAGACGAGATCTCAGGATGTAAATAAAGTGCTTCTTCCTACATATGTTGTGTTTCCATTCCCTCCAAGTCTAAACCTTACAGCCTCTGAAACTGGAGACTTCCTATGCCCATCCTTCATAGCACTCCCACTGCCATAAATGTAGAAAGTGGAGAAAAGGAGCAGATGACAAGTGAAGACACTATACTAAGCCGGGGGTGCATCTAGGCAGTAAAGTAACAACATCAGTATGAGCTAACCACAAATAAATATAAGGAATCCCTTGTGTATGTTGTAAAAATACAAATCAATATTAAAATTCATCGCCCACATCTGAATTCGGATTGGTGGATCGTAAGTGTAAAAAAAAAACTCACCCACACCTGGACCATCATCCTTTGGGAAAGCCAAGGCGAAACGCCCTGTTTTGAATTGTACCTTTGCAGCATACGGAGGATTATCCATTGGACTACCACCCTGCATTGCTGCCTACCCTGCATGTTATAGAAGGAGATATTTACTGCTTGTCAGGGTAAAGCGCTGACAATCGGCATGGGATAACTTTCCCAATATAGAATTATATTTCTGTTATTTACTTTTGGATTACAACTTTCTTAATACTTGTTGCTCATATATGTTTAATTTAATTTAATATAAAATTGGATATTAATTAGTATTATTACAATACGAAGATTGCACTAGTAAAAGGTAGTACTTTTCACATTAGATTCCTTTTAATACAATGGGGGTATCTTTGATATTAATATAAACCCACTCATAATTGTGAGACCTTATGTACGATCCTGTATTTCAGCCTCACGCTGTAGCAAGGGTACCTTCAACTCACCTAAATCTCCTTTATGTAAACCAGCAGGAGGATCCCCTAAAGAGACCTTTCTATACACGCATGAGCTATAGTAGGAGGGAGGGTCCTGCAATTATAACTTTGGGGAGTTTTGCTGAATACACTGTCATAAAGTAGGTTTTTGGTTTAGATCAGGGATAGGCAAACTGTGACTCTCCAGGTGTTGTCAAACTACACGTCCCAGCATGCTTTGTATCTACTATGTCTATGCAGTTAAAGCATGCTGGGACATGTAGTTTGACAGCACCTATAGAGTTGCTCTGTCAAGACTTTGGTTTATATCATAGAAATTTTTAGATTTAGATACACTACATTCAAGTACTATAATAATCACCCCCCCCCCCATGTAAATAATGAAATGTTCTGGTACAGTGTTATATATGATATTTATAGTTGTGTTACTTACGTCATTCACACGTGCCTATCATTTACCAGATTTTCCTGCATTGTGGACCAGTCACAAGACAACCTGAGAGGCGAATTCCCCCCTGCCCCTTTCATTAAACTGCAATGTTATCATTGTCTATTAGTTTCATCACGGATTATAGTGATAGCTTAATGTATTATTATTATTATTATAGGACCAGAGTGAATGTGATATTTCCATATTATAGGATGAAAATGTGTTGCACAATGTCCTTGGTGTGTAATATAACTGGGTGACTGCTTTATTTGTGACTATCCATAAACTGATGATGGACACTGATTGACAGTGATGAGTAATAGTTCCATAGCTGTTCATGTAAACAACTGGAGCTTATCAGTAGGGTGATATTCTAATCTGTAATCTAAGTTCTTCTGTTTATATTCTAATGGCATTTGCATATTATCTTATCTTTTAATAGTTATTTCCTCTTTCCTGGTGATTTGCATGTGTTAGTAGTTTAATTGGATTTAATAACTTTTATTGTAAAATAATAGAATGTGATCAGAAAACAGAATAAAATGTATCACAATGGACATTAGATAGACTATTAGTATAAGTGACATGCCACAGCTAATGGAGAATTCCAAAATCCCCAAATCACTGAAGGCATAATATACACTACCTCCAGATCCTGAATTAACCCTCGATATCTGCACGCACTGCTCTATAATCAATGACCAAACTGCCCTGCCATAATCCCAAAAGGCAGACTGAACAATCCCATAATCAGGATACGCTATTTCCCCGATATACACTGCATGACGACTGGGTCAGTCAGTCCTTATATTCTTCTTTAGGTAGAATGTTTAAAATAGTGAATAAGGTTAGGGCAGCATGGATGGTTCAGTGGTTAGCACGGAGGTTGTACGTTTGAGAACCTTATCTGTGTGGAGTTTATATGTTCTCCCTGTGTCTGTGTAAGTTCCCTGTGGGTGCTCTGGTTTTCTCCCACATCCCAAAAACATACTGGTAGGTTAACTGGTAATTGTGTATCAATCGCCAATCTCCTTTAGAATGTAGCCCCTCTTCCCCACCCAATCTGTCTGTATTCCCCATTGCAGACACTTGGTACTCAATAAATAAGCGTAAACAATAAAGAAATAACTAGTGTACATGTTGAATGATGGTGTTTCTCTATTATGTGGTATCCATTTCCTCAGCTATTGCACATATTCCCTTAGAATGCCATTAACCCTTACATAGGTCAGTGCTTATTATTTGTCTCCAGTGTTCTTTGAATGGCCTGGCCCACGGAGGACACGCTGTTTTGTGGCCTTTTTTGTGAACTTCTCACCTCCTTTTTGTCGCCCCTTGTTGTCTTTCCTTGTCTGCCCTGTCCTGGGGGCTGGAGACAGGGGGGTGATCCACTGTGGAGAGTATTAGGATGTTCTGCTTGGATGACGTGCAGGAGACATGGCTACTCTATTACCCCGGCTGCCCTTTTACAAGAGCCTGGTGTCTATAGTTTGACCTTTTTTGTTCAGCTTGTGCTTTTCATGCTGTCACAGGGATTAATTCCACATGCATCATTTAACTACCTAAGGGAAGCTGCTTCCCTGCACAGAGCTGTCCTTCCCTATCATACACTTTACATAGGCTTCTTTAAGTTCTCCTACACATAATATAAACCTGTATAACGTACTTTGAAAACAGGAGAAAAGTACGTTTCTTTAGCCCATGACATATATATATATATATATATATATATATATATATATATATATTGCCTTTTGATTTATGACAACAACATTCAACGCAAAGTCTGTGCTATATGTTCAATGGCTCACAGCCAGACAAAACATGCTGGCACAACTGGAAATACTCGTGTATACCCCGGGGCTCTGCGAACCACATTGTAATTGGCAGACAGGTACAAACAGCTTTGCAGACAGCGTTGGCACAGAACAAACGCTTGTCAATCACTGAGCTGATGTAGATGCAGCAATAGAATGACTTTATGAAGAAGGATCCTCCTGTGACATTCAGTGGCGGGATAGGTACCAGCTAGTGTGCCCTCTCCTGGCGCAGACACTGGTTTGCCCTGTCACTGTCATGTGACATCGAGGACATGTAAGAGCCCTGTATATGGGATAGACTGATCACTTCATGGTAATTCGCTATTATCAAATGAGGCAAACCCTATCTACTAAAAAATGAGACATAACCTAATTATATAATAAATAAGGGTGGACAGGGATAACTATTATTTATATACTGTGAGCCTAAGTTGGGTCAGCAGTGGGACCTAATGCTGTAACCCTTATGGTAATGGTCCGACAATGGTATCACTACTGGAGCAAGGGGTCAGGGATGGTGATGCTTCCGGAATATACGAATTTCAGGATTTGCTCCAGGATTCTGGGACCAGAGATTGAAATGTTATTTCATTGATTTAATGAATAAAGATTTGATGACATTTAGTCCTGACTATTTTCTATTACTGAAAGCTTTTATCGCACATGGGGCTGATGTTGTTTGTCTCTTCTACAGGCTCTGGACGACAGTGTGAGGTCTGTGGCAGCTAGTCCCCTTTTTGAAGAGGCAAAATCTGACATGTTCTGCCCTCAGGCCTGCCCCATGTCCTGCCCCATGTCCTGCCCCATGTTTCATTCACACTCACCTTCTCCTTGCTACAGTACCCAACCTGTCACCCATTTTGGCTTTTAATTCCAGTCTGGGACACAAGAAAGATGCAATGTGGGCACTAGTAACTTGGGACAAGATGCAGACTTACGAGCGTAAAGTTACAACTGGGTAAAACCATTTAGAATTGCAGGGGGGAGGTAAAATGAATGTCAGTGTGTGCATGCAGGGAGAATACTTTATTGTTGTATGTTGCACACAGATACTGACCAGCGTTACTGTTACACTGTTATAACACTTGTGCTAGAAACATCATCTCTCAACCGTAATACAAGTTGTAACCGATGAAATTTACCTCCCCTGCAATTCCACATGGTTTTCCCCAGGCCTAACTTTACGCTCGTACTTTCAAGTCTGGATCTGGTCCCTGGTAACTGGCCCCTTCTCAGGAAGCTTTTCACAATGCAAACACAAACCTAGATGCTTCTGACCTAAGCAATAAATCACTTGGTGCATATTATTATGTAGTTAAATAGGAAAAAAACTAAAATTCTCCAGAAGTTACCTCTGTCACAATCTCTGTACCACCACCTCTATATATATATGGCAGTTGCTAAACATTTCCTATGTAAGCTTATGGGCAGGGCCCTCTTCCCCACTCAGTATGTCTGTTATCACCAGTCATGGCTTAATGAATGATGAAATAGAAGTTCTACGTAACCTGATGACACTATATGAAACCTGTTATTAAAGAAATAGATAAATAATAAATAATATGTTAAAAAAAACTTTGACATTTTTAAAATTGCAAACTTTTAAATGGCCATTCATTCATTAGTGTGTGCACTGCACTACCTATCCACATAACGTACTTGTAACAATTCTATTTTAGATGCTTTAATACATAAAATATAGATGTCTCATACAGTATAACTCCCCCGGTCAGGTATTGTTATCTTTAACTTGTGCCCTTAAAATCATTCTCAGACAGTTGTTTTGCTTTAAATGTGCTTTTCCATGAATTGTATATGTATGAAACAGCTACACGAGGACTAAGTTTAACCATTTGGCAGCAGTTTTATTTGTTATGGGGCAGAGCTAATATTTCTTATGTGTTTAGGCAGAGTGAAGTAAAACGATTTATTGCATAGACTGGTAATAAAAAGAAAAGTACAGTGTGAAGAAATCGAGACAAGTTGCCAAACTGTGCCCGCACGGCAAGGTTATCCCCCTTGTTATTCTCGTACTTGTGTATATATGTATCAGGGGATCAGGGATTGAAGTGGGGGTATAAAGAAGAACATCTATCACTGGTCTGAGGGGAAGGGGACTGTTGTAAGGGAAGTGTTGGTATACTATACCGGTGTATACTAGCCCCCTTTGAGCACTGCAGGGATCGTATGGTTGCTGTAGGTACATAGTATATAATGCACATGTATCTGTACCCAAGGTTTTCACTTACCTCCTGCAGCTTCTCCCATAGTAAATGCATAAGGATGAAGTAAGCCGAATGCAGTTGCCTGTTCCAATGGTTATATTTTGATAATGATATACCTGGCAGCTTACTGTATCATTCACTAAATAAGCCTCATTGTAAATACCACATCTAAACAGGCATACAGAAAGAAAAAGCAACATACATGAAATGCATTGAACTATAATAAAAATTACAGGTGCAGGTGGGTGTCCATACGATAGGCCTTACTCCAGCACATACTGTACAATTTAAATATTAGGTGCAAAAGGTGTTTCTGCAAACCTACAATGTTGTCACACTGCAAGATGTAACAACACCAGGGCCGGCGCGCCCATTAGGCGAACTAAGGCCGTCGCCTAGGGCGGCCGGCCGGGGGAG
>JABWIB010003121.1:20902-37729 GCA_016617825.1 Platyplectrum ornatum | reverse complement strand
ATGATTTCCTTACTTTCAAATCAAGGGGGTAACGTCTGCGTTTATACATTTTTTGGGGGGTAAGAGGTAAAAAAGTTCCCTGACCCCTGATATAGAGCATGAGAATGAATATGTCCGTCAGTAAAGGAATGGATATACCAGTGTAAAAGTCATGTGCGTATGATTTCCCCTTCAGGTAGATATTGCATCCTGTATGACTGCATATTGCATCCTGTATCACTGAGCAAACCTGTTTTATATCTGGGTTGCGGGCTTTTGGCTTCTCCCTTCTGGGAGAAACCAAGAGCCATAAGCACGGGTGAGGGGTGGAGGCCGTGATTTATATCAATCGTGCCTGAAAGTCAGGTGTCCCCGGAATGTCTGGAAAACTCCTACATTTTGGGCAGTTCTCCCGGTACCCCAGGAGAGTCGGCAAATCTCCTGGGACTTGAACTGAGGCAGTAGTTTCATATCAATCACTGCCTCATTTGTGAGTGGTATGATGGTGGGTGGGACTTAATGACATTGAGCCATGCCCACCAATAGCAACCGCTATATGTTTGCCATACAGGGGGCAGGCGTGAGTTACATATATCACATCCTCTGCTCATGGTGCTGGCCTTTGGTTTCTCCAAAGAGAGAGAAACCAAAAGTCGGCAAAACGGATTTACATATTACAGAAAGGACATTATTATGCGCTTATGCCCTTACATACAGAAATCATGGAGTGAAGTCCAGGTTTTGCTGGCCCGATGCGCCCTAGGTGGAATTGTCTCCCCTTGCGCATTTGCGGCCTGTCTGCTTCTTTTATGTGACTCTGTCTGGAGGTGTTAATGGTGAATGATTGTGAGCTCATCTGGTTCCAATACTAGCAGTGCCGACCTACAGTCCAAGGTCACTGTTGCAAAACTCTGTGCTGAACTCCAGGACTTCACATGTATTTCGCTTGTTTTCCTTTTGCATTAACCTAAGTGACATATGGTAAACTAGCGAGAACGTGAGCTCGGTGATAAAGAGATCCTGTTTCCAGAGAAAACACAGATGAGCTCCATAAATCTGCTATCAAAGACCTGAGGACATCAGGAATCCAAGCATGGGAGAGTTATAGTGTATCCATGAACATGTGCACACAGCATGAAGGGTAGTCTTTATATATATATATGTAACACAACTCTCCAGCTTAATGACTAAACGTTATTTGTATTTTATGATCAGCATTAATACTGTATAATGATGGGTATGTGGAAATGATTGGTGCTGTTTTATCATTGGTTATTAGAATGGTATCATGATAGAATCCGGTCATGTTAGGTCTGAGCATACTGACCAGATTCTCAGCTAGATGCAGGGCCGGTGCTAGGTATCTGGGCCGGATAGGTGACACCTAACACTGCNCCCTCAACCCCCCAAGCCCCCCGCTGCCCCCCTTCCCTGTCCGGTTCACATAGGAGATGGTGCACCGGCATTCTATAGAGGAGCGGCAGGCTGGCTAATTATTTACATGCCTGGTTATGATATCATACGACATATAAATGGAAGAGTGAGGGGGGTGCTTTGCCGACACCTGGGCCCAGCATTCTAAGATGGTAATGGTAGCACCGGCCCTGGCTAGATGACACATATAGAGGGCAGCACAGTACATTGCACAGGAGCCTTACTGGCCATCGTAGTCACACGTAGTCACAGGAGATACAGTACATTATCAATATGTGTGAAGATAACAGGACAGATAAATATAGAAACTGTAAAGCCCCTTATACTGAACATAAGACTGTGTAACCCTATTTAACATAGATTTGCCATTTTAAAGGTTTATTGTAATGTATCATTAGACTTTTAAAGCATACTTCTAGCCTACACATACTGGAACCAGTCATTGTGCAGGTTAAGACAACGATAAAAAGAAAACATAAACCACTTTCAGACGCCCAAAGAGAAATATGAATACAACAAAAATATATTAAAACTGGGAACTGATATATACTGACTCCGCGCTGCTGCTTAAAGGTGCCAAACCATACAAAGCAATCACATAGAAGACAGAGCGATTGTTAGCGACTGCACAGTGTATTTAGGCATTATTATACAGATATTATGCTGCCCCACCACTTGCTAGGCACCTTCACTGGAACTATCGAAATAAATCATCACTCTAAGTTAACTAGAGTGTATGCAAATAAATACATTTCTATCAATGCAACGAATAATAACGTTTAAATAAATTAATAAATGTCAGTCAATTAAAGGAAAACACTCTCAGTGTGGTGCTAATACTCATTTAAAACACAATTACTCCTTCAATACACCAATACATCAAATCAATAGAAGAATAGTGAATCAATATACCTAGAGGAACTGCAAAGTCCCAAAAAGAGTCCAAACAAATGTCCGGATAAGATCTGATTGTTCAGGGGCTGCCGTCTGTCAGTAGTAGACTTCTTTAGAATATAAAGTGTAGAACCCCTTAACAGAATAGTCTTAAAGCACATACACATAGTGGGCAGGTTCCGGACCTCTGCCATTGCTGCATTAAGGGGTATATTTACTAAGCAGGGAATTTGCTGGGGAATTGAAAAGTGGGGAAGTTGCCCATAGCAACCAATCAGACTCGAGCTTACATTCTCCAGTATGTAAAATGAAACTGAGAGCTCGAATCTGATTGGTTGCTAATGGCAACTTCTCCACTTTTCAATTCCCCAGCAAATTCCCTGCTTAGTAAATATACCCCCAAGAGCTCCAGTTCCAACGTGGGAAACTTGCCGCATCCAGTTACACTATACAGACCCTCCAACATGACCCATTCCATTAGGTACAAAATACTCTGTTCTGGAACTTCCAGCAATCAGTTACTATGGTAACCACCACTGTTACATTACTCAGACATCAGTTAGTTCTTTATAACCAGGTAAGTGACAGCTGAAAGCCCAGGAGTGGAGTATTATGTACCTGGTGGAATGGGTCATGTTGGAGGGTCTGACTATACAGACCATACATTAACATTTCCACACAGTCTCCATGTAAAATGGGAGTCTGTATAGGCCTATGCATCAATCCTATGCAGATAACATACGGTATTATATGGAAAATTCACCGTACACACTACCCAATCATCATACCCTGCGGTCATATTGAGTACTTTTTCTAAGCTTCATTGGACATTGATTTCCCTGCAGTAGATGGTTTGCTATTGAGCAAGCTAGGGCTCTTATTTACCTGGGGGAAGTTTGAGTTACGTTTTACGAGACACATTCTCTGTCTATAGCATAATGCATCCCCTTTCCCAGCAATTGACCAGACAGCAGGTTAAAGGTTAATGTTTGACAGCGATTTCTAAGAACAAGGTAAGTCTGGTAAACAGCGGAGTAACATCCCTGTCTGTCGCTGTGCAGGAAACACCTTATCTAATCATTGGTGAATACAACGCTCGTGTTAGCTTTTCCATGTATCGACTGTTCAGGTTAATCCAGAGAATGGACCTTCTAATAGGAACTCAGGTGCATGGAAAGTGTTCAGAAGCTATGGCAAGAATGGGGATGATTGATCTCCACATTGACGTGAATATGTAGATGACTTGGTCAACATTGTAAAACGTAGAACTGTCAATGTGAACAAAACACTTCAATGTTTTCTAAACATACGGCTTCCCATGCACCGAATTCACTGGAAATGTGCTACGAGGAGAAGAGACTCCACAACACAAACACAAGACATGAGATGAACACCAACCACTATGTGCGGCACCTTATAAGTAAATAATCATAATAACCAGGGGAACGCCAACTCAAGGTTCACCATAGTGATTTGCCAGTTGTCTGATAGTGGTAAATATCATTGGTTGGCAATTAGGAAATTGCATGAAAGAAAAACTTCATCATATGGTACTGGAAGCGCTTCCACTTTTATTATGAATGGCTTAAACTTTTAGTATATTGTCTTCTTTGTTAATGCGTCTGTAAACAGGACATGCAGGCTGTATTACACTTTATGGTCTGTCGCCATATATCAGTGGAGGTTTATTGAGAGTCTCGCACATCTGGTTTCTCTTATGTGTCTAATGCACATGAATGTCCCCAAAGCTGTGATGGTAAGACACAGCTATGAAGCTATTACATGTGCAGGTAAGGACTACTAATCTATTGCATCATACAGATATAATCTCTCTCTCCTGCAAATAAAAGCATTGACACCAATACCTGCTTATAACCTATTGCTTGAAGGTGCCGATATGCTAAATAGCCAAGTCCAGTGCATGCAGTGATTTTTATTCTGGGACTAAAGTCCCAAAGAGGACAACCTGCCTGTGCTGGGACCTCGGCTGACTCTAAGGTCCTGAGATGTCTGTGAAAACCTCAGAGACCATCATGGGACAGGGGGGGACAACGGGGACAGATGTGATGGGCCCCAAGCTTCAGGGAGCCCCATTACTAGTGTTATCACTATTGGGGGGGGGGGGCTAAAAAAATCTGGGTGTACCTGTTGCAGGCCCTGCATAGAACTTCATAAAATACAGTGTTTGAGGGATCTGTGCGCATATACAAGCAGGAGTGATGGTAACAGACATATAGTCAAAAGAGTCTGGTGAATCCACTTACTGCATGCAGTGCATTGTTTATTATGAATGTTTAGAGTTTATTATTAAGATGTCTGTCGACATTGACCATTGTTACTGTTAGTCAGTAGTAAATTATTAGAGTTAAAGTAAGTTAAGTACAGATAAATAGGATATTTACTAGTTTAGCAATAATTATTATATTGTTCTCGAGTTTACTCTGAACTTTATTTCTGCATCCTTTTATAATACAATAACAAAAACCTCGGTATTTGCATTCTCTTATCCATAGGAGGTCTCTGTCCCACCTGCCGCACTCTAGGGTGAGATCAGTACAGGAGCAGAAGAGAGCGACGGGGTGAACCACCAGGTATAACACCACACCTGGACCACCGGTGGTGACCTTCACATGTGTAATAACAAACAGACTGGATGGCTGAGTAGGAGGCCCTGCTCACTCGCTTACTCTCTATACACCCAACCTGCTTTGTTTGACAGCAGATAAATGTTTAGACAAGCTTGAAGTTTGAATAAGATAAGTAGCGATACAATCATAGAAGGAATGTACAATGCTACGTTTCCCTAATTTACCATTTTCTGAGATCATTCAGCAATGTGTTTTTCTATTGTTAGTCTAGTTCTACTAGATATGTCCTATATGGTAACGAAATCTTTAAAAATAGCATAAATAAATCATTTTACTCATACCTTGATTTTCCACTTCTAAACCTCACATGGTAATTATATTTCAGATATAAATTTCAGATATAAGGAATTGATTTTTAGAGTTATATTTTATGTAATTAAAAATGTTACCTGAATAATATGACATCAATATTTCCTCATGTTACTCCTATTTCACATTGTGAGCTCAGTTCCCTTTTATAGAGTATAATAAGTACCACAAGGTTGAGTCTTAGGTCCATTGCTCTTCTCTATATATTCTCTATATTCTCTATATACCTATCCACTCCTGATCTCTCACCAACTATGTTGGCCCATATAAATCAATGTCTTTCTGACATTTAATCTTGGATGTGCTCCCACTATCTCAAACTTAAGCTTCATCACAATAGTGCTGTTTTCAGGCAATACCGAAAGACCTCTATTAACGATCTGCAGGCTGCAGTGTGTTTGCACACACACAAGTTTTTGCTGCTGGTATAGGCTGCAATAACACTCTCATCCACCAGATGGCTCTCTACTTAATTTCCAATGGGAATCGTTGCTCTGAGGATCATGTGCACAGTACGCACTGCAGTTTCCTGCAGACATCAGACATTGTTAATATAAAATATTAGGGGCTGCTAGAAATCTTTTCAAATGACCACAGACTGTCTGAAACAATCCTGCAGCTTGTTTGGTGAGTACACACTGAACATATATCTGCTGAAAGGGTTATTTAGCTTTTAATTGAAAAGATTATCTTTCTAAAGTGTACCCACCATTACCCTCTCTTCCCCAACCATTCTATCTGTTAGCACACAGTCATGTTAAAATTGTTAAGTGATATGTAACCTGATGGCGCTATTTACAAACCTGTTAATTAATAAATAAAAGAACTCTTGTTTCTAGTGTAGTATGTGGGTAATAATGCAGAACATATTTGTTTGCAGTACAGATTTATATTCATTACAAGGATACAAGGACACAAATAGTCTTATGGCTTTCTATGTTGATGTGTATTAATGTAATAAGTGCTTATTATTAACATGTTGTTATTTAGAGGCAGCATATTACCCAGAACTTTTACAATATGAACAATCAAAGGAGAAGACTGGGTAATAATTAACACACTTGTTGGGTAAGAGGGCCTTGTGTGGCGAGTTGGGAAGAATCGGTTGGTGGAGTCTTGTAGAGGTTAAGGAGGGGAGAGTGAACAAGGGTACATAGCCAGGAGAACAAGGGGATGTTCTGTACAGGACAGGTGGAGGTTGCTATAGAGAACTGGGGGGGATCTCTGTAGGAAACAACTGAAGGTCTTTCGAGAACACAACAGATAATTTAGTAGTTAATAAAGGAGACTACAGTGCAGGGGCGTCAGAACATTGTACATTGGGGGATTCTACTTCTTCAAGACACCCCTCTCCTTTCAGTGCCCCCTCTAATCTGGAGTGCTCAGTCAGTTTACCAATCTTATACCCCGTTCAGATTGCCAAAGAAAGGCGTCGTTTTCAGCGAAAACGACCCCTCGAGTGGAAAAGGCGCCGTTTCAAGGCAATCTGAACTATGCCTTTTGAAAACGGCACCTAAGGATTGGATTAAAAACACTGTGAATGCTCTGGAGCCGGTATGCCGGCTTCAGCGCGTATACGGGGAGGCGATTGGACTAAAAAGACATGTGATCATTACGATCACAGTCTTTTTAGCTCCCCTTCACTGTGAAGCCGGCGTTTCCTGTGATGCTTTTATTTACTTCTACTACTTTCTCAGTAAAACAAATTATATTATTTGTAAAGCAGAAAAAGGTAATATCCAATTACTGGATATCCGGCCTCGCATAATAGATACTCAGTAAAGAAGGTGATTCCCTCTTAATGGTAGTAACAGCAGAAGTAACACTACAGACATACAACATTTCAATTACATTTTGAATGAAAAGTTTGTAATTTGAGTAATCGGTGTACAGAGATATAAATGTAGTGATATGATGGTTGGAGTAGCCCAGTGTAATGGCAGACATTTTCCACTCCCTCAGGGACTCACAAGTTATATCTGGTCCAGAATCTATGTCATACTTACTAAGGGAAACTGCATGAATTTAATCCTATAGAATGCATCCACTATTACCCAGTTATTTGGAGCGGCAGTAAAGGGTTGGAAACCCCTTTCTTCCGGGAGAAATCAAGAGTCGGCAGTATGGGGGTGGGTGGTTTATGTAAATAATGCCCCAAAGCCCTGCCCCTGAGTGGCACAAAGCATACATTAAGGGGTATATTTACTAAGCAGGGAATTCGCTGGGGAATTGAAAAGTGGGGAAGTTGCCCATAGCAACTAATCAGATTCGAGCTTACATTCTCCAGTATGTAAAATGAAACTGAGCGCTCGAATCTGATTGGTTGCTATGGGCAACTTCCCCACTTTTCAGTTCCCCAGCAAATTCCCTGCTTAGTAAATACACCCCTAAATCTTGAATCCCTGACCATTCATAGTAATGATCGGGGCTGTAGACTCAACCCCAGGTCCCAGGAGGTTAGCAGACGCTCTCGGAGGTTTGGGTGACCATGACTCCGGGATACCGGGAGAGACTGCCGAAATTCCGGGATACCGGGAGATATTGCCCAAACATTCCGGGAGAGACGGCAGCCCTGCCTTATCTGCAGTGGTTTGTGGCCAGTTGTGTGCTGTCTATGCATGTACTTGGCATCCTGCGTAGACGGTTTCATTAGAAGCAGCATTTCATAACGTTGTGAATACAGCCATACATTATAATTACACATGTTTCAGGCAGTATGGAATCAGTTACTGTAAAATGCATAAAGTAATACATTCATTATGTAAGCATTAGACAGCGGAGTGTATTTGTCCTATGTAACATATGTGATAAGAAGGGTGCAGCTTATGGGAACATCTGTCTTCTTGAGAACATGGTATCAGATAATAAAACAGGCTCCGTGTCAGCCAGAAGGGCTTTAACCTGCAAGCTACAACTTGCCATATTCAAGGTGAAGGTGAAGCTGCAGTGTAGAAATGGCTGCTGAGTAAACATTAAGGCATCTGTCAGCAAGGGTCCTGTACTAGTATGTGTGTTAGCATTGCAAAATGTATTTTATTTCATGTGGGTGTACAAAAGAAAACACTCATATGTTATTGCTGCAGGAAGTATATGTACAGCCTGTTAGGTACAGAGGTGTGACTCGACTCTCAGAAGGAAACCACTTAAAAAGTCATGTTTATTAGATAATTATCCATGATATTTACAGAGCAGGAATATTGTGACAGTCACAGTGTATCAGATATTCCAGGGATGTCATTAAACAAAAATATTTAGACGGGATACACCAAGAACCTCAGACCTGACAAATGACGAGTGTGATACAGATGTAAATCTCATGGATAAACTCAAGTAAACTTCTTTATTTGGCAGCAGGGAAACAGCGTAGCAGGTCGTCAGCAACAGTTGTGGGTTACAGCATTGCAGCACAGCATAGTCCAATCACTTTAAGTGCTCCAGTGGTTCCTATCATAACCCAGACCCCGACCTATCACTTGCTAAGATAATCCACCCATCAACAGCCTCCGAAACACTTATATCAGGAGCTGCTGATCAGCCCCATTCTGATCACACCAGTCTCCCTGTTGCTGTAAGACCTGGTCGGGATTCTCCACACCACTCTCCTGTGGCGAGACGCTGCCTCTGTCCCATGAGATAAACAAAGTTTCTTTATCAGACTATTTTTACACGTCTATTTTTATTTGTCTTCTCGGTGTATAAGGAACCGTGCTCCTCCATTCATATGAGTCCCTAAACATGAGGGTAAAATTGCAAAACAGGTTCAAGCCAAGAAAAACATAAACAGGTTTAGCATTCTAAAGCTGGCAGCACACTCTATGATTATNGTGCTGATCCCACCTTATAATGGTATCATTCAGAATCAGGGACTGAATATGGTTCTGCATAAAAGCATGACCGTGCCAGATGTGCACCTGCAAATCCCATGGACTAGACCTGACCCACCTAGGTGTGTAGTGGGGGTCTTGGGGATGGGTTAGCAGTCGTACAGACCCCTAATTCACACAAGTGAATTAAGTAGGGAGAATAGCAGACTCTTCTCTGGAAGCCATTGCACCCCCTGTAGTTGCATCCATGCCCAAGTACCTTGCTGGTCTTACAATGATAAGATGATAAGATACGTGCTGCAGAGAATGGTGACATTACCAATTATATCCACTCAAATTAACCACTATACTACTACTATACTACTAACTGTAATGTCTGGTCATCAATAGCTCCAATCTAAATACACTGACTTTACCCTCAACTGAACACAATGAATAGTTACTTTCTTTATCGCCATGAATTTCATGATTATAACACCTAAG
Organism: Platyplectrum ornatum; assembly: GCA_016617825.1. Classification (NCBI taxonomy): domain Eukaryota; kingdom Metazoa; phylum Chordata; class Amphibia; order Anura; family Limnodynastidae; genus Platyplectrum; species Platyplectrum ornatum. The sequence continues at coordinate 28,158 of JABWIB010003121.1, read as the reverse complement.
CACTATACACTGAATAACAGAAAAAAATATGTTTCACAAATCATTTATTGTAAATGGAAACTGCTGTGTTAATATATACAAGACTGTAAATGTACCATACGCATGATTATACCAACAATAGAAGCTATAAAGAGCTATTAGATAACACCATAATCATAGCATTTACTGTGGCAGACAAACAATTGAAGGGAGCTATAAAAACACAATCATTCGCGACAAATATAACAGATAAGAGATGTCATTTCCTTTAGTCTCACCTGCTGTTACCTACCCATAGATATATGTTAATAATCATGGATTGGGCTAAAAATCACCCTAGTGTGTGGGCATGATTTTTTTCAATGGCGGGACATCCACAGCCCCCGGAGGAGAGGTGAGTATCAATGGGGAGAGAAGTCCTGTGCTGATTGATAGGCATCCCGTCCAATCAGCAAGACAGGATGCCTGCCAATCAGAGCAGGACTTCATTCCCCATTCAGATTATCAGCCCATTGTGTGGCCTGGGGGAAATCATCCCATTTATCGTCTACACCGACTAGGAACGATAACTGTCCTAGTGGACACAGGACCGCATCCAGAGTACCGCAAGTCCCACGTCCTAAATCGTGACATTTACGCACGTATGTTCCAGATGTTACGATCAGATCTCCATTTGCAGGGTGTTTCGTTTTACCTTCATGCCTAATGCCCACAATAACGGAATTGGCAGATTGGGATTCTAAGGTCTGGATCTGGTCTTATTGGGAGAAAAGTGCTTATAATTAAGAAGATATGGTTTTTGAAGAATGTGGTAGATATAATTTGGGTAGACTCTGACTAGTTATTATAAGCTGAAGCTACTTTTTGAAGGTATGTCCAATTATCCTACAATGTAAATGTATGTTTTAAACACAGCTAAGTCAAGGAGAATGTTCCCCAATATATGTATGTGAATGTGATCACTCGGCTGTACATAAGAAACGTTCTCTTCCCTATACACATCACTGTCATCAGATTCCTCTTCTGTGTTAACACAGTTATAGTATTAAAATCTGAACAAAACTCACTATAGAAATGGGGGCTCACCTCTTATTTACTTAACGGCACATCTGAGGCATACTGTGGTGAGCGCAGGCTTAATCTGATCGAGGAACAAAAGAGCTTGATGGAGGAATGTGCCATATACTAAACTCAGAACAGGCTGCTGAATAACATGTGAGCGGGTATGCACAATGTCAGACATGCCAAATCCCTTTTGTGCCAGTCAGGTGCATATTATACAAAGGGGAAAGAGTCCAGGCAAATTCCAGACATTTCTGCGAGCTTCAGTGGTATCAAATAAAACAAGAATACATTAATTCTGTCTATATGACACTAAAAGTACAAAATGCTGGTTTTCAATGGCATATATAAATCATGTGCATGTAATACTGTCATATGGGGGTAATTAGATGCCAAACAGCTGCTAAAAAGCCAAGTCCATAGAATGAAAGAAAGTCTGGGACTCTCCAGCTGTTGTCAAACTACAACTCCCAGCATGCAAAGCATGACAACACCTGGAGAGCCGCAGGTTGCCTACCCCTGCACTAGGTGGATGGCATAATGATGTATTCATACAGCTGGGATCATTAACACTGGTGTCTTATTTGGTGCCGCATGAACAGGGATAAATGTCCTGTTATTTGAATCCAAACAATACTGACAATAATCACTTGTTTGGCAATAGTAATGGTGGATATTGCCAAATGGTTGGGAATTGGTCAAATTGTCCTCAAAAGGCCTAATCTGGAATAAGGGGTACAGTTCTGCACCACTTCATAAAAGGGACATTATAGAACTGAAGCGGGTTCAGAGAAGGGCAACAAGGGGTTGCCCTTTATAGGGTATAGGCCATTGAGTTATGAGGAATGGCTAGCAAGTTTAGGCATGTTTACTTTAGAAAATAGGTGTCTAAGAGGTAATATGATCACTATCTACAAATACATCAGGGGTCAGTACAGAACTTTTTAATCCAAGGACTTACAGAGGACACGCGGTCACCCACTAAGATTAGAGAAAAGCAGAGGAAAGGGTTGTTTACAGTAAGGGGAGAGGAATGGGTTCTTTACAGTTAGGGCAAAGGAATGGGTTCTTTACAGTAAGGGTAGAGGAATGGGTTCTTTACAGTAAGAGCAGAGGAAAGGGTTCTTTACAGTAAGGGTAGAGGAATGGGTTCTTTACAGTAAGAGCAGAGGAAATGGTTCTTTACAGTAAGGGCAGAGGAAAGGGTTCTTTACAGTAAGGGCAGAAGAAAGGGTTCTTTACAGTAAGGGCAGAGGAATGAGTTCTTTACAGTAAGGGCAGAGGAATGGGTTCTTTACAGTAAGGGCAGAGGAAAGGGTTCTTTACAGTAATGGCAGAGGAATGGGTTCTTTACAGTAATGGCAGAGGGATGGGTTCTTTACAGTAATGGCAGAGGAATGGGTTCTTTACAGTAATGGCAGAGGAATGGGTTCTTTACAGTAATGGCAGAGGAATGGGTTCTTTACGGTAAGGGCAGAGGAATTTTACATCCCCTGCAATTCAACATGGTTTTGCCCACTCTTGAAAAAATCTTTAGATTGGAACAATTTATCTTATAGTGTATCGCCACTTTAGTCAGGAGAGAGCTTTATCATATTGAACCAGATTGGCTGTTGCTTCGTCTGGATCAACTTCACTTATAAGATTATAATCGTGAGAGATTCAAATTAGGTTAAACTTGATGAACTAGTGTGTTGTTTCAAAATCATTAACTATGTTACTATGTAATTTCAATGTGATGTTTGTAGTCTTCTAATATTATGGACAGGATCCATACTCCAGTACAACACCTGCCGTAAGTTGGGTGTGGAAAACGGACGGTGCATGCATCGGGCAGATGTCACACAGCATTCCTGATTGCAAAGAGATCCGTGATTAGGCATCCTGATTGCATGCCTAATCTCCATACCGGGGACGGGGATAGGTATGCTGATGAGGCACAATGGGGCAATTAGGAACTTCAGCAGGAATCTGCATGCGTACAGGGGTGTAGAGTACATAAGGGTGCTTTATAGACATGTATCTCCTCCATAGTCCACACATGAGAGTCCAATTCTGTCTTTTGTGCTGTTATTGGTTGACAATAGCTCAATTAGCTCAGTTTAAATAACCAGTAACACAGTCCAGCAATTATAATTAGATGCCTCGTCTGACCATTAGGTGTGACCATTCCCAGGTGTATCCAGAGTTGGGAATAACAGAAAAACAGAAACAAAACAGCATCTGGGAAAAACCATGCTCACATCTGGACTGGCACCAGCAGGGTCATGTGTACACATTTTGCCTTGGGGTCTCTTAGGTAGCAAAGTGCTTAATAAGTATTACACCACCCACTACAAATTATCGCTACTGGTGGGACTGGACAAAAGTAAACACACGTTTGACAGACAGAACTCAATGTACAGATACCCTACACAGACAGCTGATAACGCTGCATTGACCACCCAGCAAGCTCCAATCTTAAGAAAAACCAGACACCCTCATAACGACAATAGCTCAATTAGCTCAGTTTAAATAACCAGTAACACATGTTTATGTGTACAGGAAGTCCTATTAAGGCCCTTGCCCCTCCAGTCTTGTCAAGCTTGGACCAGGAGTCAGGAATTTAGTCTACAGTAATGATCTACACAAACTGCTCGTTCCCACAAGGTCACAGCATTTCCACTCGTAAACGCTGGGACTGCTAAGACTGAGCCATCAATGTAGACAATTTAGATACATGTCGTGTGCATACCTTGTATATTAGTATAAGGCAATTCATTCTTGCCATATTATTTTTAATGAATTGCTAATTACAAGCATGGAACCAAACAAGATTATGGACCTGATTCAGGGATTCTGGTGGCCGCAGTGTCCCCTTAATTCAGAGCTGTGCAAAATCTTCCAATTAGCAAGGGTAATTCCTGCTAAAAGTGCATATGGAAATGAGTAAAGGGGTGTGGAACAAGCCTTTTCTCATTACTATATGCCTGGAGTCGCTCCGTCAGCCTGGCTGAATCAACCCCTATAAGACAAATGTGACCAGAGTCATGTACACTTGATTTATTAGAGGTGTCAAGGTAAGCAGTGGTTTCATAGTTACTGACGTGTGATGTAAATTCAGGGACATGGCAAGATACCGGCAAGATACTATAAAGTTAATTAACATACATTATAGAATAAATTACTAGTAGGTGTGTTAAGCTGTGTATTGGATATGGCGTATATCACTATGTAATTTTAGCAGTTTACAAACCCAAAGTGCTGCATTTACAATTTAGCCATTTAAAGGGTCTCTTTAAAACCACTGATGATGTATGGTGATTTGTAAATGACCAAACATCCTGCCTTTGCTAATGACAGCTCTGCCATGAAGGCTTTATTTATATTTATATTTATTTATATGCCATACATCATAAATCAGACCCGATGCTGGCCTCTAGAAAAAACTTTACACCAATTGTAATGGGATTTTTTTTATATATCCACACATGCCAGGGATGAGATAGATAGGCACATAAAGACAGCAGGATGGGAAATTGTAAATTGTTTTTATATTTACTGGAAGTACTGCAAGCGCCAGTATGCCACAGCCTTACTGGATTGTCTGGCACTCACTGTGGCATGTATTTGTAATACAGAACAGAGATATCTCATCTGTTTTAACATGTTTCTGCGCATTAAGCATACCTTCCAACATGTAGTGGGGGAGATCGGGACAGACAAGTCCCACCCCAACTCCACCATACCCTGCCTGGCTCTGCCCAAGCCCCACTCCCATTTGACACTATCAGAAAATGGTTAATTTTTATTAAAAGTACTGTATTTTCTACCAGTTTGTCCCCTTATCAGGATAGCGGGACAGTCGCGCAAAAGAGGGACTGTCCTGCTAAAATCGGGACATTTGGGAGGTATATATTAAGGGGTTTTAAAGCATTTTGGGTGTGTTTGAAAAGTGTGTGGCAATTTTATCTTTTTGGCAGTTTTATGTATATCTTCAGTATTATAAAAAACCAAATGTAATTTTCTAAACCGTAGACATTCTGACGTTTTACACTTAAATACTAACACTAAACAAGAAATATCTGTTTTTTATCTGTCTCCCCTATGTTTTACCTAGATTTATTATCTGCTACAACAAGTATCCCTATAAATTTACATTCACCCATGATTGTTGAAAATGAAAACCCACTGATCAATCGGATTTTCTTGTTTGTTTAAAAAAAAAACAATAAAAAAACCTGTAAAAAAAATAGAAAAAAATTTATAAAAACATCGGCCTTTTCCGATGGTCCGGTGTGTTCAGTGCAGCCGGACAGGACGCGTATTATAAAAACGCACAATTATCCCACTGTAAGAGAGGGAATCAATGGATTGAATCCAGACTTGCTAATCTAGTTGTATTTTACACACTTTGTTGTATTTTACGCATTCCTTTTGTTAATGGTCAATGAGTGAACTTCACAATTTTTAATCCACAAATTAAGCTGAGCCTCCGAGGAATCATCTTACATGCTATTATAACAAGGAGGACGTTCATTTGATCAGTGCTAGTTGTGTACAACACCTGTTCACCTCTTTATGTTATTTGTATAATGAATGACATTACTTCTGCCAGTTGCCTTCCTGCTGCATCCAGCACCTGTGATTAAGCACCCCAGAGGCACTCTGTTAGGTAATGTGATTATTCGTCATTGTTCCCTTCCCTCATTTCTAAATACATTAATCGTTTTCCATAATTGTTCCTGCAACTTTCCCCGGTCCTTCAGTAGTCAATGCACAGCTTTTATCTTTTATCTTGAATATATAGAATACTTATTGTATGAATATGCTGAAGTATTAAAATATAATTCCACCTGTTTCTCCTTGTACCCCCTCAGGAAGCACCTGGGAACAGACAGCTCTACCAATAGCTCAAGAAACCCATAAAGGTTGCATACAATATATGTGACTATCGATAATACTGGACCAGATCCAGACTAAAGCAATTCCAATGTTCACTGAACCGAACGCTAGACTTGCTAAGGGTCTGAGGACCATTACCCTCATATGTAGGGGAGTCCGCACAGGGAAACCTAACTTACCCGCTTGCTTAAAGCAAGTTGGTGCAGAGGTCTGGATAATACTGACCATATTGACCTTACTAAATACCTCCTTCCTCCCCCTGTACACAAATAGTGTATATTGTGCCGGACCACGATGACAGAATCCACAATCCATGGTCTAGATCCAGTCATCTGTTATGTTTATAAAGAATATGTCAAGTAATGCTTCTTAATATACCCAATGGTACACAATGCCGCAGGTCATAATATGCCACCAATTCTGGACATATGATCTAGTATGCCACACAGCAGTACGCACAGCTCATTATGGATCCAGACCTGAGCATCCATCTGGTTTAGATTTGGAAGGGAAGCGGGAAACTGGTGAAGAAGGGGAGCAATGGCAGTGATTGGACCTGTGTCCACTGCACTTGGGGAACGCACAGCTCCATATTTATACCAGAAATTGGGAACTTCAGGACTTGTTAGCAGTGTATTGCTAAGACCTTTTAACTAGGCACATATATTTGTAAGGGGTTTTTGGATGGTGTTGTAAGTACAATCTGCAGCATCTGTGCATTTGGATGAGTTGTAAACATCTGGACCTAAATTTAATAAACTGTGAAATTGGAAAAGTGGGGATGGTGCCCAGAGCAACCAATCAGATTCAAGCTCATTTTCTCCTTTATGTAAATTGAAACTGAGAGCTTGAATCTGATTGGTTACTATGGTTGCTATGGGCAACATCCCCACTTTTCCAATACTGCAGTTTAGTAATTCTGTAAAAACACAGCCACTGTATGTCAAACTGTTGTGCCCATGGGTATCATGTCATAATGATTGGTGAAAGTGTAAAGTGCCAAGTAACCCAATGGCTCTAATATGTTCCACTTTAGTGCTTATAGGTCATAACTTGCCACAGAGATGTAAGAAAGCATTTTGTATGAGCCATATTATAAACTGCAGAGGGCAATGTGGGGGATACCACAATGAATATTATACTCCGGGGGGGGGGGGGTATGATAGTGTGGTATAAGATGATCTAGGGGTTACTTTTGTGTAGCCTTGTGACCTGAAGCATTACAGATTGCAGACCCTCCAACATGACCCATTCCACCAGGTACAAAATACTCTGTTCTGGAACTTCCAGCAATCAGTTACTATGGTAACCACCATTGTTACATTACTCAG
>JABWIB010003120.1:24897-41274 GCA_016617825.1 Platyplectrum ornatum | reverse complement strand
CTGAGTTTTACGAGGGTCAATCGGGGTAGTCAGTCGGGCATACCAGAACGAAATGGCACCTCTAGAGCTATGGTTAGTCAGCCGGGCAACTACATCCGAGGGGGGCAGGCGTAGGGAACCGACCGTCNGCCGTGCAGAGGCCAACCAGTGCATGAGTTGCAGGTAAGTAAAAATGTGTGTAGAGGAGAGCTGGTGCCTACCGGCCAGTACCTCGAACGGGAGGGCCGCATAAGGGGAGGTGAGGTCAGCTAGAGTCAACACCCCCCTAGACGTCCAGTCCGACACCCGCAGGTTAAGGATAAAATGAGCGAGGGCCGCAAGGGTCAGATTAGCTGTTGGGGCCACCACGCCCAAATAGGGGCTGGAAAGTCTGTCCCAGACCCAGAGCGCGGCACACATAGACTGTAGGGGTATAGTCAAAGTCCGTCTAGCGTCCGGCGGGGCCCATAGCAAGTCAGGGAGGGGGAAGGAGCCCAGGGCAGCCCGTTCAAGGTCCACCCAATGCTTGCGACCCTGTGGTAGGAACCAATCGCTGAGGGGTGCCAGTACTGTAGCGTCATGATAAGCAGCCAAATCTGGTAATCCCAAGCCCCCGTGAAGTTTAGGGAGAACCATACGACGAAAAGCCAGCCTAGATGGCTTAGATTTCCAAATATAATCCAAGAGCAGGCGGCGCAACCTCAGCAGGTCGCGCGAGGGGAGCAGGAGGGGTATAGACCGAAACAAATACATGAGCTTGGGGAGGAGAGACATCTTGTAAGCAGCAATTCGCCCGAGCCAGGAGACCTCGCAAGCCCCCCATGTAGACAAAAGACCATGCTACTGGCAATATAGAGGGGGAGGTTAACCTCAAATATAGAATCCAGAGTTGGAGGAATATAGATACCTAGATAAGAAATGGCCTCTGCCTTCCAGGCATAAGGAAACCTAGAGCGTAACAAATGCAATTTGGTGGAGGGGACATTAACAGGCAGGGCTTCAGTCTTAGAGGTATTCAATTTATAGTATGACACAGCGCTGTAGGTAGACAATAGATCATGCAGGACTGCCAGCGACGTCTCCGGGCTACAGAATGCATACATTTTTAAATGAAGAAGTTATTTAAAAATTGGGAATAAAAGCCAAAAGTAGATGCAGCCATCCACATTTTACAGAAAAACTACAAAGTGGAGGTTGGCAAAAACCAATAAGCCCTGCCACAGCAATATCAAACGTCCTAAGCAAATGGTTCACTATCTGCAAGGAAACAAGCACACAGGTCTTTTACCGTTAGTTCAGTACATACAAGCCGCAGAGAAGAGACTGGAGTTGTAATATACATTAAATGGGAAGGTTTAATAAACCTTGATCATGAATGACAAATAATAGAAAAGTCTTTCAACTCTTATGAGGATGCTGGACTGGATAAACTGTATCCTGCCTGGGGCTGCACCTTATACTGGATCTGTGCTGGCACTACATACTGGACTTGGTCTGGGACCTGGTATGGGGTCTGTCAGAGACAAACAGTTAGATGATAGTGGATCATTAATTTTGTCATCTATGCATGTAAACAGACCCCTTCTGAGGAATATCATCTGATTATAAAGATATTAGAGGTTTTTAGAAGATGCCAGGGGGCTACGTCCATTGAAAATATTTATCTTTTAAGACAAGGAAGCAAGGAAAATTGTACCGTAGGTGGACAATTAGCAAGCTATGTCAATATATGGAGTGACAACCTTGTACAGATGGGTGGTAGACATAATTGAAGAAGGAATCCTCAATACCAAAGGAGAAGAGGCATGGACAGAGTGATACAGAGGCAAGTCGTGTTATTCTATAGAAAAGGTTTAAGGATTCTCTTCCATCGTCAATGCTCTGCTGAGGGAAGGAGGTTTGTGGCCAAAATCTCACAATACATGGCCCCATTAATCCTCTCCTTAATGCAGATCAGTCGCCCTGTCCCCTTTGCAGAAAAGCAGCCCAAACATGATAATACTACCTATGTTTCACAGTGGGTATGGTTTTTTGTGATGACATTCATCAGTCTTCTCCCTCCAAATTCAGCGAGTTGATTTTATACCGAAAAGTTTGATTTGGCTCTCATCTGACCACATTACATATTCCCAATCATCCTCTGGATCATAAAGATGGTCACTGGCAAACTTTAGAAAGACCTGGACACGTGCTGGCTTAAGCTGGGGGACCTTTCACGTGCTGCAGGAGTTTAATCCATGATGACAGAGTTTTACTAATGGTAACCTTTGTGACTGGTCCCAGCTCTCGTGAAGTCATTGACGGATCCCACATGTAGTCCTGGGCTAATTCCTTATCGTGCTCAAGACCATTGCTATCCCATGATGTGAGATCTTGGACAGAGCCCCCGGTCAAGGGAGAGTGGTAGTCATCTCACCAAGCTGCTTGCCTATTGTGGGGTAGCTCTACAATTTTGTCCCTGGTGTCCTTTAGGACTCTGGTGTTTTGCCATGGTGGAGAGGTAGCAGTCTGGCTGTTTGAGGGTGTGGACAGGTGTATTTTATACAAGTAACCTAGAGTGGCGGATAGAAGAGCTCCTTAAAGAAGAAGTAGCAGGTCTGTGAGATGCAGCAATCTATCTGCTTGGTAGGTGTCCAAATATTTTTTTCTTGTTCTTAGCCAGGTGGATACGAATGTGTATTGTAGACACACACATTCAGCACTGTTAAGACTCTTCTGGATACCATCATGACACTGCTTCCAGTCTAGGACTCCTGCTCACTGGATAGTTTTGTGGTTGTGTGAACACAATTAATTTAGGAAACTAGAGACAGTTGCGTGTGAAATCCTAGATCAGCAGTTTCTGAAATACTTGTGGAAATATTGTCATTTGTGCTGGCTGTTTCCACATAGGCCCTTTTATTCAGCCACAGATCGTAGGCACTGAACGACTGGTTCTCTTTGTCTTACCTGCTTGCTTCTATAGACAACATTTGTACTGAACAATAAATGAACGATTTCACCATGCTTCAATGCTGACTCTTGATTGGCTATTTAAAACTTACATGAATGAGATTGTGTTATGATTAATAGTGCACTGGCTGTGTAGACAGGATTTACTCCTTATTCGTGTATTATAATTGTACTCTGTATATTTTTTGTCTGATAACTTTGTCTTACTATATTTGTTTATGCTAATTTATATTGAAGTTACAGTTTTAAGAGAGATAATAAAGGTTAGTCTTTTTCAACCTTTTTGCCTTGATGGAATCTTGTAAATTAGGGGCGCTCAACCAGAGGTACTAATACCATTGGTGGTACACAGATCTCTGGTGGTACTTAGAAAGACTGGGCAAACCAGTATGTAGGTATCAACTGTACATGTAATTTACCAGAGCTGATAACTAGTCAAATTTCATGAAATATGTATATGGCACTTCACCTGATTCCAGAGGCTTGGTTGCACAGGCAGATAAATTAGTAGTAGTAATGCCCTCCTATGGGTCATTGGTGTGGCCTCACCTAAATGCTGTGTTCAGTTCTAGAAGCCATAACTACAGGACATAAATACAAAAAGAAAGACAACTACAATGGTGCATTTTACAAAACATAGAATGAAACATGTATAGATTGGAGAATAGAAAAGGGTGATAATGATAGCAACTTTTTAAATATAACAAGATTGGGATAAGAATAAGTCTTAATTCTAGCATTAAATAAGGTCTGTGGTCAGTATAGTGTCTCTCTTTTAAATCCAGAAGTGTGAAGAGCTGTTTAAAGGGAACAATTAAAAGCTTCTCCCTAATATTTCATTTAATATTAATGTTGGTTGTTTGGTGCCATCTGCTGGGCGGTGTGTAAAATGCATACTTGTCTTATATATAAATACAAAAAGAAGCCTCAATGACAGAATCCTTCTCCTCAGAGCGCAGGAGACAGCATGTACCTTTTTAAACAAAAACATAGGTATTAGTGTCTCAATCTAGAGTTACCCTTGGTCCAAATGGATAACTCTAATGAATTTGTCCTCTTTATCCTAATCAGATCCTGATCTTTTAGAATGGAAAATCAAATAAACATCTGTATAAAATGGTGAAATGTTATGGCACGCTTAAAACAGACTATACCTATCCTACCTGTATATTTGTTTAAACATATATATTGGGTTATCATATTAAAAAAATGTTGTGGTTTTTAATCAATAGTAACAGTAGCAATTACTAAAATTGTGTAATGTTATGACATCTAAGTGAGTTATGTTTTGTACTTTCCTTACAGACCTACCTAAAAGAAATACTGAGAGACATTGGCACTTACAATGTGAAAGGAACTCACAAGAACACATGGGAACTGAAACCAGAATACAGACATTACCAAGGAGATGACAAGAGTGACTAAGTGTTTTATCTGTGTGGTCAGACTTGTACCTGAGGATACCTATGTAACAGGGTTTTTGTTTTTCTTACTCTTTTTATTTTATTTTTTGAGGGGGTGGTGAGGGGTAACCATGGGCTTTAGCTCATTGCACAAAAAATAACAGACATGGAACCGTAATTACGGTGTTTAGGCAACATATTGAACTTTGCATCAGAAGACCATTTCTATTATTGAATTGTCTACAATGTATTTATACACCCATTGAAATATGTTTAACTGCAAATATATGAATGGAGATATTTTTTTATAGTAATCTCTTAAAGGCTGGACCAGTTCCCTTAAATAAACATGTTTTTTTTCTGTAGAGTCAGTTGTATTTCCTTTCCTTTGTCTATCTGTGTTTATTAATGAATGGGTATGCCCTGGTTCAGTAATATTGCATTGAGCATACCTCCTTGCCCTGATTGGCTCAGCTCCCTTTCTCTCAATGTAGGCTGACAGACAATACAGCTAGTCATGGCAGGGGGGGGGGATCTGTTTATCCTTCCTGGCTAACCCTCCCTGATGTGGGGACATGAAACTTCTGTGCAATGTGGAGGTAAAAAAATACATCTCAGCATAGTGACTTGCAGCAGTCTTGGTGTTTCTACACTTTCCACCACTAGGAGGCAGTGGTGCTGGTTGTTGACCAAGGGTCTTGGAAAGATTGAGGTAAAAACAAGCACTGAATGATCAGTGTTCATGCATATCTATAGGTCAGCAGATTTCTAGTGCATGGCATTTTAGTGATCTAAAGGGATCTTTTAATGAGTTTTATATTAGATTTTTCATTAATTTATATCTGAGCCTCTAAAGACCTTGATATGCTAAAAGCAAATGCGGCTATGACAGTATCTTGTGAACATATATGGTACCACTTTATCAACGAAAAAGATTTTGTTTGATGTATGTTGTGAAGGGTATAGGTTGGTAACCCTTAGTATACAAATAGATTCAAGCAGCTGATTAGCGCAGTGGTCCATTGCCCAACTGTATATATATGGTACCACTTTATCAAAGCTAAAGAGTCGGCAATAGTGAAGCATTCGCAAGCAATTTTCACTATTTCTGTCCTGTTACATATCCCCATTTGATTGGAAGGGAGGAGATAATGTAACATGCAGAACACCTGGATAAAGAGGGGAGGAACAAAGATTTCATATTTCGCCACCATTTCAAGTTATCCAAATGTGTGTAATATAATGAAAGCACGAATAAAATAAATTGTGAACGCAATTCAGACTATTATACACATCTTTTTTGTGTCTTTCATATATTCTGGAGCATTTGAAAACTAGATACTGTGGGACACTATGACTTATATGTAATGAATTGTTAACAGCAAGTGGTGCTCTGGTGTTTTATTTTATCCATTTTTTCTGATTATTGTATTTTTGTGATCTTATCATAAATAGGGTAGAGTGATATCCTTAATAGAACATGCAGCTGACACTAACGCAGGGAGCCACTCAGTGGATGTAACTGGGGAGACCTCTAGCCAGGGCTGTTTCAGCCCGCATCATAGTGCTGGCAGGATCTATTTAAAATCCATTTATAGATTTTAAATAGAGCTCCTGTGTAACCTAGACAGGTCTGTCTACTACCATTCAACCACAAAAAGCTAACCAAATGCAGTTATTTTGTGATAAGATATAAGAAGTTAAATAATACTACATGGCCAGTAACATACACTAGTTAAATATGGTGGTGAATTACCAAAAGTAATAATGTTAAATGTTTGCGTACTTGTGTGGAGTGTACATTTCTCATCAGTTTCTGGTTTGGACAAGAAGTAGGTTATGCCTGTTGGTTCCATAAAAGCCATGTATTGTCAATTGAGCAGTTACCCACACTCACACATTCTATTTATATGAGGGATTTCTGTCAACATAGATGGAATGTACACACACAGAGTAATTACAGAAGAGCAACAATGAAAGCCCTATTGCTAACAGAGAGCTTTTCACAAAACAAGCATTACAAGGTCCCTATAGAACAGCTTCTCAGCAGAAGTGAATTCTGTTCCTATTCAGTAATGTACCTCACAGAACCACTATGCTTGTACAAGCAACTCCAATGTTCTCTCCAAAAGGTTTAAGACTGGGTGCTCTGCCCAACAGTTTAACCAAGCACACTATATATGCCTGGATCTTAGCTGCACTTGTAATGCAAAAACTCAAGTAATCCCAAACCATACAAACACCTTTGATTATGGTTTTGTCTTTTGTTCATTACAAGAGCAACTGCAGTCCAGACACATGTTGCTAAAGCAGCAGATGTAATGATGCTGCAGTGACTTAATGTCATTATCTCTGTTTCTCACCTTGCCAGCTTTCCTGGGGAGAATACTGAACATTTACATAAGTATTTACCAGGCTATACAACTATTCAGGTAGTCTAGTGGTACACTATGCAGTCCTAAAGAGATCCTTATATGCCATTATATTTTTATGCATAGTTTCAATAAGAGCAGTTGTCTAAATTGCTCACCACAAAGCCTTTCTAAAGCTGGGCATACAAGATAAATTGTTCCAATCGAGCGGGCAAAACCATGTTAAATTGCAGGGGAGGCAAATTGAATTAGTTGCAATCAGTATTACAGGTGAGAGATGATGTTTCCAGCACAAGTGTAATAACAGTGTAACAGTAACACTGGTCAGTATCTGTGTGCAACAATAAAGTATTCTCCCTGCATGCAAAACACTGACATTCATTTTACCCCCCCTGCAATTCATCATGGTTTTAACCACTCATGAAAAATCATTTCATTGTAACAGTTTTTCTTAGTGTATGCCCAGCCTACATGATAAAGTAATCTAGGTTTACAGATGAGATGTACCACTGAGACAGTCTAATGTAGTGCAAGATGGAACTTCAGACACTTCTATAGCTCAGCATTTTAGTAACAGATGTTGACCTTATCAATAGTTAGTCCCATGCACAGGTCAAGCACCATGCCATCTTGTCCATTCATTCGGAGTCAGCCAGTGGAAGTTGGCCACGAGTATGTATTCTTGCATAAGCAGTACAGTACTAACAGGTATTTAATGAGTCTTTAGTAATTTACACCATTAAATAATCAAGATCTCCAGCTAGCACAAACATGCCAGACATCTTATTCATTAATATAAAGTGAGTAAACCTTGTTTTGTGATAAACGTGGGAACACTTAGATTAAAATCTAATTGGTTAAAACAGCATTGTAACCCACATAATTGAAAGAGAACACTAACATGGTAAGGGGTGCAGTATATTTAAATATTTTTATTTGTTTTTATTTAATACTGCTACCAGGTTAGTGGAGCATCCAGTAACATGATAAAAAGCAGATAACCAGGCAGTAGCATTTCTCATTGCATTAAACAGCTTCTACAAAAAAAGAATGCAATGATGTTATGGTGCCCTAGAATAGTTTTCTGTAGTCCACTTAGTGCAGGTAACTATATCAGCAACACCTTCACGACCAGGAGTTTACAGAAGAGCTGGACAGCCAGCTAGACGACTTCCTTCAGACTTCTAGATAATCCACTGTAGGAAGTCAGCATCTTGGGCCAGTGATAAATCAATGACATGGATGAGAGCAAACTGTAGCTTCTTTAAACATGCACAGAGAAGGATTATTCTATACCCAAAAACATGGAACTGGAGGAAACATCACACAGAAGGCTTTACCTAAAGTGGAGTATAATGATTTTATTTGGACTAAATGACAAGTTTAAAAGTGACTCCACCTCAATAATTTAGGTCAAAAGAAATGAAGCTCAATGATAGTCCAGTCTGAGTTGGCCTTAAAACTTTGCTTAGTCCTGGTGTTTTATGGATGGGAAGCAGCATCAGTTGGTTAAGACAGATGTTCCATGTTACGTTACTGCAAAATAAAATAAGTCAATTTAAGAATCCATAGTACATGAAAGATGACATAGAATGTATTCCTTTATTCAATCTGCTTAGCCACAAGAGTCTGACAGAAAGCGCAAGGAAATTTTATCTAGCATCTCAGTGCAAACCAAAAACCAACAGTATAAGGCTCATGGTCTATCAGTCGATGCATTCAATCCAGATAGTAGAAAGGATTAAATATTATAACTAGACTGACCCGTAATTAAACTAAACAGGAAATAAATTGCCATATTAAACTGTAAGGCAGAGAAGCAACTTACACATTTCTCGATCTCCAGACCATCCTTGAAGAAAGTGAAGTAGGGAGTCACACCATCCTCACGGAAGTTTAATAATCCTACCATTCCTTCTGGGTTCATAGTCTCTCCTGTGAAAAACTAAACCACAAAACCATTAGGATGTTTTATCCTGCCCACATGCCTTACAACATATTATATGAAAGACTGTTCAGAAGACAAAGTTACCTCATAATCCTTAAACTTTCCAAGAATTTCTTTGATTATTTCAGCAGCGCCACACATAAAAGGCTTTACTCTGTCTGGGTTGGTCTCCTCAAGATGGGCTTTGACTCTAAAGAAAAAGGATAGTAGAAAAAGAAAATTTACACAACAGCGCTCACACAAGACTTTCATAGAAACATGCTTCTAAAGCATGACCCAAAAGTCTATAATAGTACATTAAATCAGGAAGTTATGTTACAGAACAATGAACTCCCATCACTACACGCTCCAAATTAGCCACTGCAAAGACTGGTTGCGTAGCGCAAAGTGTTAAGTTTACCCTGGACTCTATTGGCCATTACGTCATCCTTCTTACCTTTTCATGTATTGCTTAATATACTGTTTGTAGGACTCCTTGGTGAAGCCGGTTTCCTGAAGCTTATGGTTTAATACTATATCCACTCCTCTGACTGTTGTTGTTTCTGATCCTTCATCAGCACACTCCGCAGATGCATTTCCACCAATCAAAGCGTCATCAATTGCACCTTCTTCTCTAGACACCATCTGAAGCAGAATTCAAGACTTATTAAATGACCAAAGCATCAACCAGCAACAGGTTTGTCAGTGTAGAAGCAATAAAGGAGACATTACTCACCTTCCCATCAACCTCGTAACAGAGTCCATTGTGACTCTCCTTTATCTTGTAGATGTCAGAGAACATTTCATCTCCTAAAAAGAACACAATAAAGACACTTTAACAGTTGTTTCTACACAAAACTAGGACAGCTTCAATTAACCTAAGGAATGAAAGAACATCTCGTAAAAGAAGTTACGTCATTAAACTATTAGTAGCCAGTTTAAACATCTACAGTAATCCTGGCTATATATTCCTGTTCTTATTTGTCATTTCTACAGGGCTTTAAGTCATTTAGTGCTGGATGAGAATTCTTCCAATACATATCTGCATTATACTTAAACTAGTAGGGGGGGGGGACATGAAGGTCCATTAACCCATTAAATAAGGTCTCCACCTCCAATGATGGTGTTCTCCTCAATTCAATCTGTGAAGTCACAGGTTTTGACAGCCAGAAAGCGCGAGGAAATATTTCTCTAGCATTTCAATGCAAACCAAAAAGCAACACGATCAGGCTTCTGGTCTGCCAGTCAATGCAGGGTTAAATGAGTCATGTCTAATCTAAATGTATTCCTTAGAGTAATAGTATAAGCTGGGAGGGACTGGGCCCTGTGTATAACCAGTTATATTGGGCACTGGTTGTACTATGCAGTCACGGTAACCTAATAGGAGGTGACTCATTGTCACAGAAATGGCTATAGCGTAGGATGCCTATTCGTCATACTATCCTGCGTTATTAGCGTATTCATCATCCTAGCTATCGGTTATGGCATACCGCTCCTCAGAGCGCGTCAGCGATACGTCATCACCAAGCTCCGCGTGACGCTACAGTTAGAAAGTTCTACACCGGAAGCAGCCCCTCCCCCCGCCCTAATCTGCCCAGCAACACCCCTCCTTCCGCCATCTTCCCGCCCAATACCACAGCTGACGCACAAAACAAGGGGCACAACGTCACAGCGGTGCCTGCTGCAAATGGCAGAACTCCACTAACGTGGCCGGCTCTATACGACGCCATAAGCCGGCGAGGGCAAAGCGGTGTTCTCCCACACCGGCCCCACCATTACATTAATACGATACGATGAGGACTTAGTGGCCTCCACTCCTGGCTCCGGAGATATCACGCGACCCTATGCCCACGTATGAAACCACGGAGCGCGGCGCCAAACTGCCGGGATCCGACCCAGAAGACGTATATCACACAGTCATAGGCCCAGCCGTGGAGTACAGGCTCCACACAGGTGCTGGAAGCAGGGAATCCCCCCCCAGAAACACCACACAACATAATGTACTATCGAGTAACTAGCACCTCACTAAGCGGGGGAAGAGCGAGCTACTCACCGGTGATCCAGTCCTTGTAAATGATCATGGTGGCGGGATGGAGGCAGACGTCCCGGAGCGATCTGCGGGAAGCTCAGTGCCTGGGCAGGGTGGAGAGTAAGAAAGGAACGAGTCAGCGCCTCGCTTGCTTCATATAGGGGCGGCCCGGCCCTAGTGACGCCATCCGCACATGCGCAGTTCGGTGTGGGGAGGCCCGCGTGTTGAGGTAACGGGCACGCTGGGTTGGCTCCACCCCTTTGCGCTATTGCCGTGGCTGGATGGAAATCCTCTATGCGGAGCGCCCTCTGCTGGTCAGTGGAGAGAGTCGCGTCTGTATGGCCTCGTTATCTTGTTTTCGGTCGTCGTTTTTTTTATCCTGATTTGGGTAGAAAATGGCGAACGAGTCATATAATGGCTGTGTCTAGGGTACTGCGCTGTATTACCTCTGAAGTACCAACTTCATTAGCACGATATGATACCTCAACAATGACTAATGCTGGGTACACATCAGAAAGATCATCTTTGCAATCAACAGATAAATGACCCTCACTGCAGAAATGAGTTCAGTGTGTACTCACTTAACATGCATTTTGTTGAGGTCACATGTAACAGATTTCTGCTGTGAGGGTCATTTATCTGTTGATTGGAAAGATGATCTTTCTGATGTGTACCCAGCGTAAGTCACATATGTTTGCTACAGACATGTAAACTGTTTATATGTAATAGAAGAGTACCGAAAGTAGCAATAAAAGCGGCATGTCTATAGAATGTATAGTACATTATACCAGTGTGTGAGGTACAGACATTTTCTCATAGTAACAAAGTTGATGAGGTTGAAAAAAAACAACCTGTCTGGATCTCCTGTGATCCTAATCTTATAGATGAAGTTTATCCAGATGGCAGGAAGGATGGCTCAGGGGGTAGCACTGATGCCTGACAGTGCAAAGGTTCTCCCGGTGTCTGGGTGGGTTTCCTCTTGGTACGCTCGTCTCCCACACCCCGAAGAACTTGCTGGTTGGTTAATTGGCAGCTGACTAAATTGTCCCTAGTTGTATGTGTACTTGCACCTATGTATCGATCCCCTATAGAATGTAAGCCTGCGGGCAGGGCCCCCTCCCCATCAATTCTGTCTGATACAAATTGTAATGCGTTATGTAATATGAAGGTGGTTTTACTTACTGGTTGTGACACTGGATACCTTTTTTTCTCTGAAAATCTGTGTAATCCTTTCTTAAATATATATTAAATATGCTATCACAACCTTCCCTGGCAGTAAATTCCACATCTTGACTGCCCCTACTAGAGAGTTCATGGAAATAAACTTTTTACTATTTACAAAGCATGGCTCCCCATGAAGTAGTGCTTTTAGGAAAATAAAGGAAGGTGTAATAGGCATTATAGGAAATTGACCAGTGATTTCCCCAGTGACCTCCCCTTTCTTCTCCCCAATAGCTATTATTAGGGAGCGGAAAAGGGGGTTCATATAGAGAGATGCACACTTGGCTACCCTAAATATCGACTGCATGATCTTTTTTATTTTATAGACATATCATTTGCACATACAAAGCACTCACTGATTTTACTTATTGCACACATGGAAAATCAAAACAACACTTCTCTGTTCATTCTGTGCGCATATTTGTGTCCCCTCCACACACACACATACACATATACACACATACACATATTTTGTATTTGAATATGCTATACACATGCTATAGTGCTAGGACTAACTCAAGCTTCACATGTGGGAATACTTCTCTCCTGCAATTCATTCAAAGCTAAGTTAGAGAAAGGTCTTTTGTCTTTACACTGCATTGAGGATGCCTGGCAGTGCTAGAGGTTGCACTACCTACTGCAGTTAAAATATGAATAATCTGATTACCATTTATCCAAAAATAGAAGATTTACACTTAAAGAAGGAAATGAAGAGGTGGAAGACCAAATACCAACATTGTATACAAAGTAGTCAATTTCGAGCTGCACATCTGACTGTTTCTATGGAAAACCACTCTGTGATCAGATCATAAACAAACACAGAAATCTGTGTTCCGCTACATTTGAATTAGAACGTGGGCATTTCCAGGGGCAGGCTGGCATGGGTGCCAGATGGCACCCGGGAGTATATATATATATATGTATATATATATATATATATATATATATAATTTATGGGTTGTTACTTATGGGCCACTGCTGTGGGCTTGCTCCCCAGGCCAAAATTTGCTACAGTAAATACCTGAATAGGAGCGTGTTTCCCAGACATTCTAGGGATACGTATGTGTGTGTGTGTGTGTAAGAGGTTTTTAGAAAACTGGAAATAAAAACCTCAGAGTTTTACATGAACGAAAACTGGTTTATGTTGCAGTACAACTTGCAGCCTCAGCACATAATGTTCCGTTTGCATGTTTTAAATGCAGGTTTGCAGACTTTTAGTACAGGGTTGCCTTCCCAGGAAAAACCGTCGGCAGTATGGAGGGTGTGTTTAATGCAAATCATGCCTAAGGCCATGCCTCCTGGGTGACAAACCCCATACATATGCTATGAATGGCGGGTGTTACATCACCAAGCCATGTCCATTCATAGTAGTGATCGGGGATGTAGCAGTGATTTACATAAATAAATAACTGCCTCAGCCTGGGTCCCGAGAGATTTGCCCGAAATCCATTGTAAATGATTGCCCATTACACTATGTCCTATCCAGAGCTTTGTGTTTTAGTTTATCCTGCATGTTCTGTTTGCTCAGCATCCGCAAAAACCCTGCTCCGAAATATAATTCATGAAAACCACCACAGACGGACACTCATACATCAGTGAAATCTGCTTATTGGATGGGACATGAGAAAATGACATTGACATTGGAATGCAAGGTGTAACAATACTACTTCTATTTATTAACAACAATTCTTCAGATTCTTAGCGTATGTGTAATTTACAATTTATAAGATACATGATTTTACTCATATGCAAGATGTCAATTCTACTAGCTAAAGTCATTTCCCTGCATGCAAAATGATTAAAGTTCATTTGTTATCTTAACCCCGGAAAGGGTCATACCACAAGATCATAGGGTGATGGGTGGCTGTACGAAATTACTTCTTGCAACCTCCAATGTGGCTAGAAAGACCATACACCAGGGGGTATATTTACTAAGCCGCGAGTTTGCAGTGAGATTGGAAAGTAGAGATGTTGCCCATAGCAACCAATGAGATTTGAGTTCACATTCTCCAGTGTGTAAAATGAAACTGAAAGCTTGAATCTGATTGGTTGCTATGGGCAACATCCCCACTTTCCAATCTCACCGCTTAGTAAATATACCCCCAGGTGTGTTTCCACCATCTGTATAGAGACACTTTGCCATGTCACGTATAGAATGGATTGGGCGTGCGCTTTCTTTAATACTTTCATTGCTGTTCTATCTGCTAATATCAAACGTCAATTTCAGTCCTGTTCCTCGTCCACTGTTTTCCTTGTTTTCTTGCCCTCTCTGTTGACATGTCTTATGGTATTCTGTATATGTTTTTGTGTTGACATTGTATTTCTGTATCTTGTTTTGTTATATTTGCTTCAATAAAAGTTTATTGGAAAAAAAAAAAAGTTAATTTGTACCCCTCACATTACAACACGGATTCGCTCAGTTCTACACTTTCACTTGTTAGTAAGTGCAACCTTGTAGAGTTGTATAATAGGGGAACATGGAAACCTTGAAGGAGATCATTTGTGCACTAGTAATTAGGCATAGGGGACATATGTTATATACTCCACATAGTGCTTGTGTCATATACACCAGTATCGTATACCAGTAATTTCCCCCCATGTTAAACCCTGGCCCTTGTTTAAGTCCCAGCCCCTCAGGACCTGCGATCCTTCCTTCTCCATACCCCCACTTATGGGTGGGTTAAAACCCCACTTTGAGCGATGACTCCGCATAATTAGCTCTTTAGCCCTCCATGATTTTGCTTGGATTACGCTCTAATAGGCATCTATATGTCATTATTATAAAACTGCCAGGCACTTGCTCAGGTTTATAAGTGGAGTTTATGCGATAGAGGCTAACACAGCGGAACTATTTACACATGCTGGGGATGACTACAAGGATAAACTAAAATGAGGATCCAATAGGATCAGCATGCGTTAAATAAAATGGGCAGACCTGGGGGGCCAAGTGATTGTAATCTACCCTCACATGTCTTCTGCAAAACAAAGCACTGAAAATTAGCACCCATTCTTGTATTGTCATTGCTGTAATTACCATATGAGGCAGTTCACTGATAACCTAATAGCAAACAGAACAAAACATGAAAAGCTCCTAGAATTACTTATTGGTGACTTATTTTGTTTTTTCTGTAACAGAGTCAAAGAGTTTGGATGATAAAAAAAGGAATACATTTGTTATATACATTTCTATGTATATAAAATTCCCTTCCAATGCAGTGTTACATGATTTTGCTATGTTACTTTGTTCTTTAGGTAATGTAAAGTAATAAAAAGGGAATAGTTAAAACAAAGTATTTTCACTATTATTTATCACCTGTGGTTCATATAGTATATATTTGCACATTGATAGCACTCACATTGTATCTGGCACAGTAGTACAGCACTGATCTAATCTATGGCTGATCCAGGTTTTCAGAGTAAGGGCAAAATCATTGAAGCTGAGAGGTGATTTATTTTATCTCAACTCTAATTTACAATGTAAACACAAACTTGTGCCACATGCAAGTTGCTATGTGAAAAAATACATTATATATTCTAATATTTTCCTTGACGCAAAATGATTAAGATTTCATCCCTCCCATTGTAAGATGATTTTGTTCAGGTTTCCAGTTGTACCTGTTTTGCAACTCTGAATCAGCTTGAGACATACCTGTATTTAGCTGGTACAGTACCATTTATTAACTTCTGTACTGGCTAAAAGGGCTGTACTTACTGTACTGGGAATGGCCCCCTATGTGGACATTACAAGCCTGTCCCTTTTGTGGACACCCCCGGTTTTAATTAATACAGGTTGGAGGGTATGCTAAGAATACCAATGATGCGAAACAAAAACCCTCAGATTTCTTCAGACACAAGGCACAGTAGAAGCAGGTAAACGTACACCCATTAAATAACCTATAGTCTGCTATACCATAAAACAGCTAAGAAACCAGCCATTTAAATGGAGTGGCGTTCAATAATACACATTAAAAGCAAGACTCATTGTAGTGTTTAAATCATTAGTCTTGGATTATTAAGACTGAATTAAGTGCATAATGTAAATTTCAATATTGCATTCTCAGTGGTTACAGGACTGTGATAAGTAATACCCCATTCACATTACATCAAATTAGCTGTCTTTTTTGATGAAAAAGTCAGCTGCAGTGAAAAAGCCGGCTTCTAAACTCAGTCTGAACGCTCCATTTACAAAAAGCCAGCTACTGAAAGCTGGTGTTCAGATCCTGCTTAAAAGAAGGGGTTTTACCCTCCTATCCGGCTTTTTCAGTCAGTGTAAACACTACATAGCTGGCTTTCCTCTCCCATTGTGTTTGTGCAGCGCTGATTGGCTCACACAGTCAGCTGATTCCAGCACAACTCTGCCTGTCTCTCCCTCCTCCCCTCATGTAAACAAACAATCACAGCCAATCTATCTCATATATAACTATCTCATGGTTGCCAACTCTCCCTGAATATCAGGGAGACTCCCTGAAACGTGGGTGATCTCCCTGACTCCCT